>JANBXA010000734.1:129922500-130100000 GCA_030556225.1 Cricetiscus sungorus | reverse complement strand
GTTAGTGGTGTACACCTTTAGTCTCAGTACTTGGGAGGCAGAGGCAGGTGGATCTCTGTGAGTTCGAGGCCAGCATGATCTACAAGAGCTAGTTCCAGGACAGCCTCCAAAGCCACAGAGAAACCCTGTCTCGAAAAACCAAAAAAAAAAAAAAAAAAAAGAATTGTTTGTGGTGTGTGTGTGTGTGTGTGTGTGTGTGTGTGTGTGTGTGTGTGTATCTATGCATGTTCATGTGGGTGACAGTTGTCCTTGACAGACCTCCACACATTCACTGGATATATGCTCACTCAGTTTCCCCAGTTTGAGCTAGCCTGGTGTTTTCCTCATTAGATCTATGAAGTGCATTAAAAAAAAAAAAAAAGTTTATTTATTACTTATACACTCTTCTGTTTGCATGTATTCCTGCACACCAGAAGAGGGCACCAGATTTTATTGTAGATGGTTGTGAGCCACCATGTGGTTGCTGGGAATTGAACTCAGGACCTCTGGAAGAGCAGTCAGTGCTCTCAACCTCTGAGCCATCTCTTTAGCCCTGAGGTACATTTTGAAGCAGAGTTCCCTCATAGGTCAGTATCAGTGTTTCCAATGTAGTTTTTGTCAACCTGACATAAGCTAGAGTCATGGGAAGAGGGACCCTCAGTTGAGAAAATGCCTGTGTTAGATTAGCCTGTGGAGTGTTTTTTTGATTAATGACTGAATTGATGTGATGTGGGAAAGCCCCGCCCATTGACAGCAGCGCCACTCCTAGGTCTTGGGCTGTATAAAAACGCAAGATGAGCAAGCCAGTAAGCTACATTCCTCAGTGACCACTACTTCGGTTGCTACCTAGAGTTCCTGCCCCTGACTTCTCTCAGTGATGGGCTGTGATCCAGATATGGAAGCCAAAGAGCCGCTTTCCTGCCCCGGTTGCTTCTGGGCTTGGCGTTTTGTCACAGCAATGGAAACACTGCTAGGACACAATGGGAGCATGATGCTGGCATTTCCCTGATGGGGTGACAGAAGGAGTCCGATCTCAAGGAACTTGGGATCATGTTGCACACTATAAGGCCAAAGGCAAGAGCTGTATGTAAACTTTGGGCAAACATCCTGTCCCTGAGCTCTGCCACCAACTACAATGTACTCTGGCTGGAAAAGTGGTTGTAATAATGGGGGTGGGGAGGGAAGGAGCCTGAACAGCAGCTCTGAAAAAGTATCTCTCCTAGGGTGGAGAATAAGTAAATACATTGTAGATGCTGAGAACCAGGAGAAGCTTATGTAAAGAGGAAATGCTAGAACGTACCCAGGGCTGCCAGATCAGAGCTGGAAATAAGTATGTGTGTACAGAAGTTATCTGAGTGTGTATGGTGCCTGGCTCTGTCTGCTGGAAAGTTCTGGAAATGCAACCAGTAACACCACCATAAACCAAATAGTCAAAAACTGACGGCAAATCAACAGCAGAACTTATGTAGGTTTCGATTGTTTGTTTGCTTTTGGATTTCTTTGTGTAGCCCTAGTTGTCCTGGAACTTGCTCTGTAGGCCAGGCTGGCCTCGAAGTCAAGAGATCCATCTGTCTCTGCCTCCTGAGTGCTGGGATCAAAGCCATGCACCACCATACCCAGTATTCATGTCTATATAGTGAGTTCCAGCCTAGCCATGGCTACATAGTGGGACCCTGTCTCAAAAACATTTTTTCTTCCTCCAATGAGGCTGGAGAGACCATTCATCTCCTAAGGATTCTTTCTTGCTCTCTTTGCATCAGACTGTAGTTTGGTCCCCAGCACCCATATTGGGATGTTCTCAACCACCCGTCATCAGGAGATCCAAAGATGCGCGCGCGCACACACACACACACACACACACACACACACACACACATACACACGAGAGAGAGAGAGAGAGAGAGAGAGAGAGAGAGAGAGAGAGAGCAGAGACAGAGACAGAGACAGAGACAGAGACACACAGAGACACAGAGATACAGAGACAGAGACAGAGACACACAGAGACAGAGCCAGAGACAGACACAGACAGACTGGGTGGACCTGGCATGGGGTTTTGAAACCTCAAAACCCACCCCCAGCAACGTACTTCCTTCATCAAGGCCACACTTCCTCATCCTTGTAATCTTTTCAAACAGTTCCACTCCCTGTTGACCAAGTGTGTTCTGTGGTGCATGTGTACTCACACACATAAAAAATAGATTAATTAATGTACTTTTTTGTTTCTTCGAGACAAGGTTTCAGAGCCTGTCCTGGAACTTACTTAGTAGACCAAGCTGGTCTTGAACTTACAGAGATCCTCCTGCCTCTTCCGCCCAAGTGCTGGGGTTAAAGGTTTGTGCCACCACTGCCTGGCAAGTAAATGTACTTTTTTAGCTTTGGAGGCTGTCTTGGAATTATCTCTTATAGACCAGGTTGACCTCGAACTCATAGAGATCCTCCTGCCTCTGCCTCCTGAGTGCTGGGACTAAAGGCATGCGCCTGGCAAGTAAATGCACTTTTAAAAGTACTAAAAACCTAATGGCTTTTTATTTCTGGAAGTCAGAGATCCAAAACAAGTCTTACTGAGCTTTGATTCAAATGTCAGCGTCATTTTGCTTTGTTTGAAACAGGCTCTCTACACAGTCCTGGCTGTCCTGACTCAATGTGGACCAGGCTGGTCTGGAACTCACAGATCTGCCTGCCTCTGCCTCCTGAGTGCTGGGATTAAAGGTGTGTGCACCACCATGCCCAGCTGTATGAACACCCTCTTTAGCTGAGCTTCACTTTCCTCTTTCACTTAGAAGGATCTCTGTGGCGTGGCATTGGGCTCATCTTGGTACCAAGGGTAATCTCTCCATGACCAGGTCAGATGATTTGCAACCTTGCTGTGTAAGGTGGCATGTTTCTATGTTCCAGGATTGGAATCTGTGACTTGGGGAACCATCATGGCCACTGAAGGCAGAAGGGAAGGGTGGGTCAGGGACTAGCTCTTCTGACAACCCATCCCAAGAACTCCAAGCACTGCTGGGTGTCTGAGAGTTCTGATTCATATCTGGCTCCCAGGTCATCACGAAGGTGAATTTGTCGAGAGGAAATAGCAGAATAGCAGCTTTGGCTTCCTGCGTCTCCTCTGTGCTTTACAGAAGGTCTTTCTCCCTGTGTGCCTTGCTGTTTGTGTATATTTCTTCTCTCCTAATAAAAGCATTTCTTAAAAAACAAAGAATAGAGCCAGGCCAAGGCAGTCATGAGTTTGAGGCCGGGTCATATCTCAAAACAAATGAACCCAAACAGCATTGGGGGATCTTTGCAGGGTCTCACTATGAAGGTCTGGCTGACCTGGAACTTATGTAGTCCAGGCTGTCCTCAAATTCCTCCTCTTCTTGTCTCAGCATCCTTGGGTTGCCAGGGTTACATATGTGTACCACCTACCCCCCACCCCTTGCTTTTATCAGCTTGTTAGCTTAATTTATAACTTGTAAATATTTGGATACATGACAGATGGCTCTCTATCTGCAGTTCGGCTTTTGACCCTGCAAGTGTTAGGGGTAGACCTATCCAAAGCCACATTCTAGCCAGTGTTCACATCAGGACACACCCATGTGCTGTTTTTGCTGCATCCACAGGACAGGTTTGCTCTTCAGGGATGGAGGCAACAGGCTGCTATCATGCACTCCATTTTGGTACTATGTATCTCTGCCTGTCTCCTTGCTTGCTACAAAGCTACCTGAATAGTTGTGGGGAGGAGTGTTGGATCTGTATTACAGGGAATCAAATGCAGGCCCCTCTCACATGTTAGACAGGTACTCTACCACTTATCTGCATGGACAACCCTATTCTGGAGGAGCTGGCCCCTAATACTTTGGAAGCTATGGTCTTCTCACACTCCTTAGTTCCCTGCACATACGCCTCTACACAGACCCTTCCTGGACCTATTCAGGTGTGTTCATTTGTGGATTCCCTAAACACTTATTTAGTGCCTCTACCATGGCTACCAAGAAGGCTTAGTCATAGTCCCTGTACTCAGGGAGCCCACAAGAGGCTAGAATTGAGTAAAGGTTTTTCAAAGTAACTGATACACAAGCTGAGTCTAACGAGCCCCAGAGGTTGAGGCTGGAATCTGAGATTGACAGAAAGACCCTGAAGCTACTACAGCAGGGCAAGTTTGGAGAAGCTCAAGTCTGTCACAGTGACTAGAATAGAGTAGCAGGTAAAAAGAGGCAGAAGAGGGGCTTAATGCACTGAGTGTGACACAATTTGTGGGAGACATGAACAGATGATGTCAACTTACCTCAGACAGGAAACCAACAACAGAAATAAGGGTGCTATCAAGTCCAACTTAGCGAACCAAGGAGATTGATTTTTCTATTGAGAGAAATAACTCAGACAGCTGCGTCTCCAAAGCCCATCCCAGTGTGGATCACTGTCTAGAAATCTGGAGCGCACTGCACAACTTGCGGGCAACTGGGCAGATTGGGGGAGACTCCTTCAAGTAGCTCAGCTGGTCTGCCTCCCTGAGGTGGCTAGGCTTTTCTGAGAGTATCTCCCAGACATGCTTGTTTTTTTTATATAAACTTGGAGAGGAATAAGGCTAGAGAATCTGGTCAATTCCAGGGACTTCCTGGAGCTATTGGGTTGTTTAATTCCTAAATTTGGGGGTGGGGGATTTCTCTGTGTACTTGTGTCTTGCCTTTCCTAGAACTTGCTCTGTAGACCAGGCTGGCCTCAAACTCAAAGGTCCTCCTGCTTCTGCCTTCTAGCTGCTGGGACTGAAGATGTGCACCACCACTGCCCGGCTCTCTGTCCCTCGAGGTGGAGTGTTGGATCTCTTCCATGAAGATGTAAGTTGACACAGAACACTAGTGTGGTGAAGACTTCATGAGAAACCTAAACAGGATTTGTCACGGCAGCCTCAGTTTGAGGGAGGGCCTGGTACCCAGCAAAGGTTTTGCATTTGCTGAAGTAAATGTTGGCATCCATGGACGAAGGCAGAAACCAGGCTGACAGGATGGCGCAGCAGCTAACGGTGCTTGTCACAAGCCAGAGCTTGAGTTTGATCTCTGGACTCATTTGGAGAAAAAGCTTCAGCAATGTGTCCTCTATGTGCTACATGCATGTGTGGCATTCACCTGCATCCTCCACCCAGATAAATACAAAAATATCATTTTTTTTTCCAGTCAGGGTTTCTCCGTGTAGCTGTCTTGAAACTCCCTCTGTAGACCAGGCTGGCCTCAAACTGACAGAGATCTGCCTGCCTCTGCCTCCTGAGTGCTGGGATTAAGGGTGTGCACCACCATGTCTGGCTCATAAATGTAATTTTGCAAATACTTTTTAAATGTATTTTAAATGTGGCATGTTTTACCTACATGTATGTCTGTGACCCATGTGCAACCCATGTGCCTGTGACAGCAAGAAGAGAAAGATGAATGTCCTGGAGTTTGAGTTATAGATGTTAGGTTACCCACCCCCAAAAAGGACAAAAACAGCTATCTGAGGTGTCTATTAACATATCAAGTGTCTGCTGCTTCTCTGCTATCCTTACCCCACCACTTACCCTGGACCTCTGAACCTCCTGAGCTTCCTTTCCCTCCAGCTAGCTTCCCTTTCCTATAGAACCCAGCCATTTTGGTCACATGTTTCCTTAGACTCTTGTTCTCTCTCTCTCTCCCTCCCTCCCTCCCTCCCTCCCTCCCTCCCTCCCTCCCTCCTCTCTCTCTCTCTCTCTCTCTCTCTCTCTCTCTCTCTCTCTCTCTCTCTCTCGATTCCCCTTGGTTCTTTCCCCCTCCTCATCCTCTCTCTGGTTCCACTCTCTTCTCTTAATCTCACAGTCTTCCCCATCTCCTCCCCTAGCCATGTTCAATCTGGACTCTTCCAGATGCCTCTGACTGGCCTCTCCCTCATGTCTACAATAAAAACCTCCTCAACTAAACGTAGGAGCATTCATGTCCTCATTTTCATTCAAGATGGCTGTGTGCTGCCATGTGGATGCTGGCAATAGAATGCAGGCCCTCTGAAATAGCAGCTAGTGCTCTTAACCACTGAGCCATCTCTCCAGCCCACCCCCTAAATTTTTGTTGTTAAAAAGAAGCCAGAGGGGCTGGAGAGATAGTTCCAAGTTTAAAGGCATTTGTTGCCAAGCCTGATGATCTGAGTTTGATTTCTGGGAATTGCTTGGTATAAGAAAAGAACTGAATCCCACAAGATGTCCTGTGACTCCCATGAGTCCTCTGACTGAGCTTGGGGTGGGGTGAAACAGGATCCCTGGGGCTTGCTAGCCTGCCATTTGGCCTAAATCAGTGAGTTCTAGGTTCAGTGGAGAGTTAGTGAACACTCTGAATATTGATCTCTAGCTTCTGCATGCCTGAGTGCACTCCCTTTCACACATACCACACACACATTTAAAAAATTTTTTTAATTGCTGGATGTTGCGGTGCAAGCTTGTAACCTTGGCATGTGGGAGATGGAAGCTGCATGATCAAGAAGAGGTCAAGGCCATCCTCAGATGCATAGGAAGTTTGATGCCAACCTGGATAAAATGAGACCCTGTCTCAAAAACAAAATAAACAAAAATCTTAAAAGGCTGAGGGACAAGTGGCCAAGCTCCCCAGGTGATTCTGGGCAGCCTGGGCTGAGAACAGGGGCTACAGGCCCCAGGGCCCCTGAGAGGCTTTGCTCTGATTTGCATATGACGATCACTCTGGATTGATAGTTCTGCTGGAGAGGAGTGGTGTGGGGGTAGAGGTGGCCTTAACGGCAAATGGGCACATCCCATAGAAAGAAAGATAGTCTCAACAAAGGGATGCGAGAGCAGGAAACTTCCCAGGGGGCTTAGGAAGGCACACTCTACAGGATTGGGTGACTGCAGGTGTGTTGCAGGTAGGGACCAAGACAGCCCCTGACTTCTGACTTCAGCAGCCTGGTGCCTGGGTCCCCATTCATCTTCTACTGGCCCAGGATTTCCCTACGTTTCTGGCCTCAGGTATTGAGTAATTTAGTTACTTTCATTTCTTCTTTATGACCTTCCTATCCATTCTACCCACTTGTGTGAGGCAGGGACCATGCTAACACGGGTAAATACACACACACACACACACACACACACACACACACACACACACCACCTTGCTGTCTCTAAGACAGAATGCTCTGGACACTAACTGTCAGATGGAATCTCACTATGTTACTCAGGCTGGGCTCAAACAACCCTCCTATCTCAGCTTCTCTAGTAGCCAGACTACAGATGTGTTCTGTCATGCCCAGATGTAGACCTGTTTTAAAGTAAGTGGATAAGTAGTTAGGGTTGGGGTACCAGCACCTATTTATACACATGGAGAAGGCTGACAGGGTGCTGTCATCGTGAGGCCCACTGCCATTATCTCCAAGTGGTTCCTAGACATAGGTGATTGTGTCCTTTTCATTGTTACAATCATACTGGTGAAACTAAATTGCCTACACAAATAACAAAATGAAGCTGGACGGTGGTGGCACACAAGTGGTGGTCTACAGAGCGAGTTCCAGGACAGGCCCCAAAGCAACACAGAGAAACCCTGTCTTGAAAAACCAACCCAACCAAACAAACAAACAAATAACACATCAGCTTAAGTGGTCAATAGGAAGATGTGTCCTCATATAGACACTTCTGGACAGTGCTGGGATGAAGCATGTTGGTAGAGCAACCTTGATTCATGAGAGTCTGGTGTGTCCCTGAACCTTTATCCCAAGTTCTACTCAGAATTATGCCACAGATACCAGGGCCCAACGTCCAAATTCAGTGGATGAAGATATTTGATGCAACAGTTCTGTTTTTTAAAAATAATAATAATAGTAGCTATTATTATTATTTTGATTTTTTTTCTAGGCAGGATTTCTCTGTGTCACAGCCCTAGCTGTCCTGGAACTAGCTCTGTAGACCAGGCTGCCCTTGAACTCACAGAGATCTGCCTGCCTCTGCCTCCCAAGTGCAGCTCTTATTTTATTATCTTAAATTACATATAGGTCTGTGTGGACGTGTGCATGTGAATGTGGGTGCTTGCAGAGGAATGGCAAATCATCCCCTGGAGCTGCAGTTACAGGTGGCTGCGAGCTGCCTGATATTGGGAACAAAACATGGTAGGGTAGCAGTATGTACTCTTAAGCCCTAAACCATCTCTCCATATCTTGTTTTGTTTAGCTGTGTGGGTTTGTGTGTGTGTGTGTGTGTGTGTGTGTGTGTGTGTGTGTGTGTGTGTGTGTGTGTGAACAACAACAACAACAACAAAAACTGGAGATAACTTATGTGTTTGTAAGAGAAGATGTAGAAAGGTTTGGTCCTGTCTGTGGAGTGGGGTTGAATGCTAGTATGGAGAGTATTTGGTGGCATCTTCTGAAGAGAAGGGATAGCACATGGCATGTTGTTGTGTCATTGGAAGCAAACACTGAAAATCCTTTAACCAAGAAAGAAAGGCAGTGAACTGTGGGGTGCAGGAAGGGGAGGTGGGGACTGTTGCAGCAGCTGGGTGGGCTGGTGGGCTTGTATCTGGGATTCAGGCTTTGCAGTGGGTTCAAACCCCAGCTCTGGTGTGACCTTCTGAGGCTATGAAGAATCACAAGTCAAGTGGGCACAGCAGGGGTGCCTGTCTCATTAAGTGTTGAGTATAATGTTCTCAAGCAACTTCTGCATTCATGTGTTCTCTCTCTCACCGTGTGTGTGTGTGTGTGTGTGTGTGTGTGTGTGTGTGTACGCGCGCGTGTGTGCACTCATGTGCTCATGTGGGTATGTGTGCACATGAATATGGAGGTCAGAGGTTAGCCTTGAGTGTTGTTCTTTGGAAACCGTCCATCTTGTTTTTTGAGACAAGTTCCCTCAGTAAAACAATTATGCTATATATATTGGAGACCAGTGAACTCTCCCACCATTCCAGTGCTGAAATTACAGGCTTGTACCATACCTCTTTTTTTTTTTTTTTTTTTTAATGTGCATTGGTGTTTTGCCTGCATATATGTCTGTGTGAGAGCGTCAGATCTTGGAGTTACACACAGTTGTTAACTGCAATGTGGGTGCTGGGAATTGAATCTGGGTCCTCTGGAAGAGTAGTCAATTCTCTTACCCACTGAGTCAACACTCTAGCCCCCAACACCTAACTTTCTGTTGTTGTTTTTGAGACATGGTTTCTCTATGTAACAACCCTGGCTGTTCTGGAACTCACTCCGTAGACCAGGTTGGACTCAGACTCACAGAAATCTGCATGCCTTGGGGACTAAAGGCGTGTGGCACCACAGTCTGACTCTCACCTAAATTTTGTTGTTGTTGTTGTTTGAGATAGAGTTTCTCTGTGTAGCTTTGGAGCCTGTCCTGGAACTCACTCCGTAGACCAGGCTGGACTCAGATTCACAGAGATCTGCCTGCATCTGGGACTAAAGGCGTGCACCACCACCGCCACTCATACATAGCTTTTTATGTGCATGATAATGATGGGACTCAGATCTTCATGGCCAAACACTTTACCAAACAGACTATTGTGCCAGTCTGTTTTCTTATGTGAAAATGTTGATTATACATCATTTGATAGGGTTTTAAAGATTTTAGATAATAGGATGTTAGACTCTCTCTGGCCCCACTGCAGATGGGGCAGAGTTGCTAATGTAAGTCTCTGCATTTATTCCTGAGAGTGCAAGAAGGCCATACTTCTATATTTTCAGGGTTACAGGACCAGAAGTGTGTGTGTCCGGAGTGGGCGAGCAGGTGAAACCATTGGCGTGGGAAGACTAGGAGGGGAAAAGTTTGAGCCCAGCTCCAGCGCAGCCAGATAGGACTTGTTTTCAAGAGAAGTTGTGAAAGCTCCTGGTTTAAAACTTCTGGTGAGCTGGCAGTGGTGGGTCATGCTTTTAATCCCAGCAGGCTGAGACAGGTGGATCTCTGTGAGTTGAAGGCCAACCTGGTCTACAAATCGAGTTCCAGGACATCTAGGGCCGTTGTTAACACAGATAACCCCTGTCTTATACTGCCCCCCCAAAAAAAACAAAAACAAAAATCTTCTGGCAATTGGCTCGATTTTGTACACACTGTGAGAGCAAACGAAGCCTGCCAGTGGACCACACTGAGCCGACAAGCCGCTCTCTCAGCTCCAGCCTTTCTGTGCTCAGTGGAGCAAAATATTTACCAAGTGCCCGCTCTGCCTGGAGCTGTTTCCGTCCTGGTCGGTCACATTGAAGGTTCTGTGACAGCACACCTGCTAGCTTAGCAGTCCTGTCAGTATTGAATCAGATCTGCTGAGTTAGCCTGGAGTTTCACAGTGCTTTTTACTCATGTCCCCCAACAACACACAGAAACAGCAACTCTTCATGTATCTATAGAACCCGCGTGGTCCGGACAGATGGCTCAGTACTCAAGGAGCACATACTGTTCTCATGGAGGAAGCACACCCATGTCAGATAGCTCAAAACCACTTATAACTCCATCTCCAGGGGATCAGGCAACCCTCAAACACACACAGGCATGAACACACAAAACACATGATTTAAAAACAAAAACATTAGAGCTGGCATTTGGTGGCACAAGCCTTCGATCCCAGCACTCAGGAGGCAGAGGCAGGCTGATCTCTGTGAGTTTGAGGCCAGCCTGGTCTACAGAGAGAGTTCCAGGACAGGCTCCAAAGCAATACAGAGAAACCCTGTCTTGAAAAACCAACAAAACAAAACAAAAAAACAAAATAACAAAACAAAACTCCAAAAACAAAAACAAAAAAAAAAACCCTTTCTTCTTCCCCAACAGACTTTTTTTGTTTGATTTTTGTTTTTTTTTTTTTGAGACAGAATATCCAGTAGTTCAGGCTGACCTGAAACTCATTAGGTAGCCAAGGATGAGTTCAAATTTTGATCCTCCTGTTTAGCATCACAGGTATGCATCACAAGCAAAGTTTCTGCGGTGTAGCCAGGCGTTGGTGACAGAAGGCGTTAGTCCCAGTACTCAGGAGGGAGAGGCAGTCGAATCTCTGAGTTCGAGGCCAGCCTGGTCTACAGGGCTAGTTCTAGGACAGGCTCCAAATCAATACAGAGAAACCATGTCTGGAAAAAAAAATGTTTCTGCTGTGCTGGAGATTAAACCCTAGGCTGTGTGCATGCTGGGCAAGCACTACCAACTATGCCACACCTCCCAGGCCTTCAGCAGAACTTTTGTTCCAGGTCTTTAGATCATCCTCTCGGTACTGTCACATTTAAGAGCAGGATGCTTCTCTTAGGTGACATTATCTCTACTAGACCAAACTCTCAGGAGTCCCGGTGTCCAGCCCAGAGCACTGAGTAGTATTGAAACAAATGTTTGAATGGGCCAGGAAATATGACTTAAGCCTAAACGGGGCATTTATGAGCATTTAAGCCAGGTGATGGTGGCACACACCTTTAGTCCCAGCACCTGGGAGGCAGGGCAGAGGCAGGTGGATCTCTGTGAGTTTGAAGCCAGCCTGATCTACAAAGAGAATTCCAGGGCATCTAGAGCACTGTTATGTAGAGAAACCCGGTCTCAAAAAAAAAAAAAAAAAAAAAAGAAAAGAAAAGAAAGAAGAAAGAAAGAAAAGAAAAGAAAGACAGCACTTAGCTAGCATGTCTAAGAATGTGTAAGATGCTCAGTTCGGGGAGAGAAGGCTCAGTGATCAACACTTGTTGCTCTTTCAGAGGACCAGAGTGTGGTTCCCAATGCCTACCTACATGGTGGCTCAAAACTACCTATAACTGAGAAAAGAAACTAAAAAAAAGCATTTGATTCAAAACAAAAAAGGAAAGCCTGTATACAAATTTAGGAACAGAGCTTCTTCATGGTCAGAGTGAGGGGCTGTGCTGGCTTTTAGTTATATGGCAACTTGACACAAGCTAGAGTTTTCTGAAATAAGGGAACCTCAGCCAAAAAAAATTCCCTCATAAGATCTATCTATAGGGCATTTTATTAATTAGTGATTGATGGGGGAGGGGCCAGCCCATTGTGAGTGCTACTAGTGGTCTGGTGGAAATGGGTTGTATAAGGAAGCAAGCTGAGCTGGGTGTTGGTGGCTCAAGGATTTAGTCCCAGCACTCGGGAGGCAGAGGCAGGCAGATCTCTGAGTTCGAGGCCAGTCTGGTCTCCAGAGCTAGTTCCAGGACAGGCTCCAAAATGATACAGAGAAACCCTGTCTCGAAAAAACAAAACAAAACAAAAAAAGAAAGAAAGCTGAGCAAGCGAGGAGAAGTAAGCCAGTGAGCAGCACCCCCTTCATGTCCTCGGCATCGGCGCCTGTCTCCAGCTTCCAGCCCAGCTTAAGTTCCGGCCTTGACTTCCTTCACTGATGCACAGTGATCTGGAAGTGTAAGTCAAATAGACCCTTTCCTCTCCAACTCGCTTTTGGTCATGGTGTTTTACTGCAACAATAGAAACCCAAACTAAGACAGAGATCTCATGCTTATGCTTTATTAATATGGCATAAATTTGCTACTCACTCCAGGGTTCTTAACATATTTTGTGCTATTTGAATTCTCATAAGAGCTTTTGATTTCACTGGAAAGAGTACCATCAGTGTTGAAATGCAATTAAAATTATTTTTATTGCCATATATTAATTGCCCAATGGAGTTTAAGTATGACATAAAATACATACAATTATAATTTATTTATCATAGCCAGGTGGTGGTGGCACAAGCCTTTAATCCCAGCACTCAGGAAGCAGAAGCACATTGATCTCTATGAGTTCAAGGCCAGCCTGGTGTACAGAGTGAGTTTCAGAACAGCCATGATTGTTTCACAGAGAAACCCTGTTTTGAAAAAACAAAACAAACAAAAAAGTGTTTATCTTTTAATTTTTATTTTTATGCATACATGTTTATATACCATGTGCATGCCTGGGGCACACAAAAGCCAGATGAGACCATTGGAACTCCTGGAACTGGAGTTACAGATGGTTGTGAGTCACCATGTGGGTACTGAGAATTGAACCCTAGTCCTCTAGAAAAGCAGCCAGTGCTCTTAACTTCTGAACTATCTCTCATGCTCTAGAAAATCTATTTTAAAAATACATTTGTGATGTACTGTTTTTGTTTTTTTGAGACAGGGTTTCTCCAAATATCCTTAGCTGTCCTGGAACTTGCTCTATATACCAGGCTGACCTTGAACTATAAGAAGTCCACCTGCCTCTGCCTGCGGGTGCTGGGATTAAAAGCATGCATCACTGATGCCCAGCTTCTGATCTTTATTATATGTCAAGCTCTTTTGGAAGAATTTCCAGTTGGTAGTAGGCCCCAGGATGTGTATCAGTGATAAGGGAGAGTACCTAGTTTCTGAGAGGTGCTGGATCCAAACCCTAAAAAACAAAACAATCCAGGCAGTGGTGGTGCACACCTTTAATCCCAGCACTTGGGAGGCAGAGGCAGGCAGATCTCTGTGAGTTTGAGGACAGCCTGGTCTGCAGAATGAGTTTCAGGACCGGTTCCAATAAACAGAGAAACCCTATCTCAAAAACAAACAGAAACAAAAGCCAGAAAAACAAAACCTTTGCATCAAGGAGCATAATATTTCTTTATTCTGTAGAGCTTGGCAAAAGTGTTATTGATTTGCCAGTTGGTGGTGGCACACTCCTTTAGTCCCAGCACTCGGAGGCAGAAGCAGGCAGATCTCTGTGAGCCTGGTCTACAGAGCTAGTTCCAGGACAGGCTCCAAAGCAATACAGAGAAACCCTGTCTTGAAAAACCAAACCAAACCAACCAACCAACCAACCAACCAACCAACCAACCAACCAACCAAACAGTATTACTGGTTTGACATCAGCATATTCATCAGCCACAGCTCCATCACTCTGATGAGAAAACACCATATTGAATTGACTTTTTCTCTGGCCTGGCTCATGAGAAGCAGGAAGACAGCTGCTTGCAGGGCAGCTCTGTCCTTTTTTCTGTCCTCTTCCTTCTTTCTGTCTCTTTCAGACACTGGCCCAAATCCTAAGTATGCTTCCCCTGGCACTCTGGTTTCTCAGAAGCTTCTCTTCCCTCTCACCATGCAGCTCCATTGCAAGCCATGCTGACCTCCTTAGACCCTAATTCAAAAAGCCTAGCTTTCACTGTTTTTCCATCTCCCTCCTGCAGAGATTTACAGCTTGCCTACCCTGTTGTTTTACTTCTCAAACTTTAATACGACTGTCCTCAAGCTTAAGACAACAACAACCAGAAAAAAAAAAAAAAAAAAAGGAAGCCGGAAAAGGAACTAGCTGGTAGCAATGGTTTTTGTAGGGGATGGGGAAGTGTCTGCTGAAAGGGGCTTTTGATGAGCAATGCTGGAAGTCTGACAAGAAATTGCATAGAAATTATCCTAACAGGAGGCTGTGACAGAGTGCCGCCAGAGGACACACACAAGGGCTCTCTCCTAAAGGCAGTTAGGATATGAAACTCTTTCAGTGTGAAATGGAAAGACTTGTTCACAGCCAGAGATCTGGGTTTCACCTTCAGCTTTCCCGTCATTGACTGAGCCCATAGTGTAATCTATTCTCTCTTTCTTTCACATAAGGGTGGCGTTACCTCCCAAGGTTGCTCTTGAAGTGAGTAACATTGAAAATACTACCTCGCCAACTAAGCTCAGTCTTCCGTTTGAGTTGTTACCATGGCTGGCCTCTGTCGCTCCAGTCAGAGGGGCACTTATCTGGAGGAAGGCATCTGATAGCCTCCTTGGCCCCAATATCATATACCTGTCCTAGGCAACTCAGCTCCCTGGAATGGTCTTCGTTTGGGTGTGTGCAAGTCTCTGCCTCTCGGGTACAAGGTAATTTCTCTAGAGAGAAAGTTCCTTGAGGGCTGTAAGCGGTCATGCTGGCTTGAACATAGTTGTTTCGTGTCACTGGTTTGCATCTGTGTTCAGATGCCCTGATTTGTATTTTTAAGGTTGAATGCTGCCTCCCAACCCCTGTATTCCTCTGGGAGTATCTGTGGGTGTTCTCAGTTATGGGGCATTTTGAGCAAGGCTGGGTGGTGTGCTGTAGCATTTGTTTTGTTCTGGGATTCACTAGAGCAGGGTCTCCATGTCCTTTCCCCACTTTCATCCAGGGTCTCACATGTCCAGTCCTCCTGTCCCTGCTTCTGTCCAGCCTGGAGTCATCTGTCACTCACAGATCTCTTGGGCAAACTCTTTCCTCTAAGTGTCCCATCAAACAGTCCAACTCTTGACCTCCAGGCACAGTTAGACTCCCTTCTTTGTTCATATTCACTCACACATTCACTTACTCACCAGTTAGCAATTTTTTTTTCATTGCCTATCAAGTACTTTACCACTGATCTACAGCCCCAGCCCTCCCTCTCAGGGCCCCTAGATCACTAGAGGAGAAAAGGTTTAAGGAGACAGAAAACTGAACCTGCTCAATCCTAGCAATGGGGGGGGGGAGACATCAAAGAAATGAATGAATGAATGAATAAGTGAGTGAGTGAATAAATAAATGAATGAGTGGCTTCTTCCCAAATGGCTTCTCAGGCAACAAAGTTTCTCAAGCAAAGTAGCTTAAGGTCAAAGAGCTTGAGTTTAGCCCGCCATGTAATCTCAGGAAGCAGAGACAGGAGGATAACGAAAGTAAGAGACCAGCATATGCTACCTGGTGACTATCAGGATCACCAAGACTACATAGCGGCACAGTGTCTCAAAAAACAAAGCAAAAACAGCCAAGCTACTTCGTTTACCCTTTGGGCTTGTCCTTTACCAAACCGAAGGTTATTCTTTAATCTTTCCAAGCCATAGATGGCTGTCCTTAAAATTTCTCAGGCATGCTGGGAGGGAGAGACGTATGAAGCCTCACAGAGTTGTGCTTCCAGGAAGACGCTCAGCAAACACCAGTTGAAGCAGTTTCTACCAGCTTTAGTCAGTCTTTCCCGGGCAAGCGCTGTCACTTGCTGAGCCATCTCTGTGGCTCATTCAACTGAGTCGTTAAGTATCTGTCTACCAGCTGTAGAGTCCAGAGATACTCACTGAGCTTACACAAGGAAATGAACCAACCAACATAAGTAAGACAAAGAGCTAAAGGAAGCTTGTAGGCTACTACTGGATACAATGTACGTAAATGCAGAACATTTACAAGAATTAAATTAATTATTTTTGTTATTCTTTGAGTGATGGAAGCAGGGGGACTGAAGCCAGGGCTAAGCTAACATTGTATCAATGAGCTGAAGCTGCCGCCTCTCCAGGTTTTTCTTTTTCTTTCTTTTACTTTTTTTTTTTTCTTGAGATAGGTCTTTTTATGAAGCCCTGGCTGTCCTGGAATCAATTCCCTATGTTAACCAGACTTGTCTGGAACTCAGACATCTGCTTGCCTCTGCTTGCTGAGTGCCATGATTAAAGGTGCTTGCCACCACAACGTCAAAGTGACTTTTTGTGGGAAAGGAGGCGCTACACATTCTCAATGGAGTATATCTTTGGGTTACCACCTCTCTCTCTTACTGTCTCTTACTCTCTCTCTCTCTCTCTCTCTCTCTCTCTCTCTCTCTCACACACACACACACACAAAGGCATGGAGATTTACTATGAAATTATGAAAGCTCAGCCTATAGCTTAGGGTTCTCCCACTAGCTCTTATAATTTAAATGAACTAATTTATATTAATTTATGTTTTGCCTCCTGGCTTTTTTATCTCTCTCCCATCTTGCACCTCCTGTTTCCTTTCTATGTCCTTCAGATTCTCTCCCACACCCAGATTCATCTCCTCTTTTTTCTCTGCTTGGTCGTTTCACCTAGCCTCTTCCTGTCTAGCTATTGACCATTCATCTCTTTATTAAACCAATCGGAAGGTGCCTTGGCAAAGATACATCTTCACCAGGTACAGTGGCCACAGTTGTGCAAAACAAACCTGCCCAACTGGAGGAATTTGTATGCTGTTTTACTGGAGAATTCAGTATTCCTCCTTAACCAGCATGTTATCCCAACAATTGCTTCTTTCCTTTTATTCTTTTTGGTTTTTTTTTTTTTTTTTTTTTTTTTTGAGACTGTGTTTCTCTGTGTAGCCCTGGCTGTCCTGGAACTCACTCTGTAGAATAGGCTGGCCTCTAACTCACAGAGATCCACCTGCCTCTGTCTCCAGAGTGCTGGGATTAAAGGCACATGCCACCTCCACCAAGTTCCTTTCTTCTATTAAATAAGTTTTGTGTTTTGTTTGTTTGTTTGTTTGGTTCTTGGTATTTTGAGACAGGGTTTCTCTGTAGGTTTGGAGACTGTCCTGGAACTCTCTTTGAAGGCTAGGATGGCCTCTAACTCACAGAAATCTGCCTGCCTCTGCCTCCTGAGTGCTGGGATCAAAGGCATGTGCCACCACTGCCTGGCATAAGATTTTTAAACTTTGTTTTTATTCCATGTGCACTGGTGTTTTGCCTGCATGTGTGTCTGTGTGAGGGTGTCAGATCCCCTAGAACTGGAGTCAGAAACAGTTGTGAGTTGCCATGTGGGTGCTGGGAGTTGAATCTGGGTCCTCTGGAAGAGAAGTCAGTACTCTTAATCACTTAACCACTGAGCCAGCTCTCCAGCCCCTCCTTCTCCTTCCTTTATATAATTTGTATCTCCCTCCGTCTCATCTCTCCCTCCTTCCCTCCCTCCCTCTCTTTCCCCCCTCTCTCTCTCCCTCTCCCTCTGTGTGTGTGTGTGTGTGTGTGTGTGTGTGTGTGTGTGAGAGAGAGAGAGAGAGAGAGAGAGAGAGAGAGAGAGAGAGAGAGAGATAAGAGAGAGTAAGAGAGAGAGAGATGCATGTGCCATGGCTAGTGTGCAGAGGTCAGAGACATCCAATTCTCTTCTTCGACCTTCATGGTGGTCCCAAGAATCAAGCTCAGTCCATCAGCTCTTTACCCACTAAACCATCCCCATGGCCCCCATGTTTAAGTATTCTTTTGGGGGCAAGATGTTGTATTGCATGCCTTTAATTCTAGCCCTCACAAGGCAGAGGCAGGTGGATTTCTGTGATTTGGAGGCAGGCCAAGACTATATTGCTAGTTCCAGGCCATGTGTTGGTATATTCTTGTAAGTGCATGAGCCCTCCAAAACCAGAAGCATAGGACCCTCTGGAGCTGGAGTCGATAGGAAGTTGCGAGCCGCCTGAAAATGGATTGAACTCAGGTCCTCTGCAAGAGCACTAGTTGCTCTTAATCAGTGAGCCATCTCTTCAGATCCCTCTTTCCTTCTATTTTTTATTTTTTCAAGGCAGGGTTTCTCTGTGTAGACCTATTCTGGAACTAGCTCTTGTAGACCACACTGGCCTTGAACTCACAGAGATCCACCTGCCTCTGCCTTCTGAGAGCTGGGATTAAAGGTGTGTGCCTCCACTGCCCAGCATAAGCCCCCTCTTTTCTTTTTTGACATAGGGTCTCATGTAGTCCAGGCTGGCTTTTAATAAACACCTAATCCTCAACCTAAGTGAGTGTTGGGATTACCAGCCAGAACCACCACACCTTGCATAACTGATGCTTTTCCAAGTTTGCTTTATTCCAGTTACTTAACATAGGTCTCACAGATCTAGTAAGTAGGAGGAAACAATGTCAGGGTGTTGGTAGTGACCAGAAGCCATCGTGGACTCAGGAACTGGAACGCAGGTTGTCACTGATCTTTATTCCTGTCATCCAAGCAAGTTCAGGAGATGACCCTTCCTAAGAGAGAGAGTGGTGGAGCTCAGGGCATGCGAGGCCTACCGGGACACCCTAGAACCAGTGTCCCTCACTTAGCATATTCTGTCCCACCTTAAGAATGTCACTTGAACAACAGGACTGCTTTCTGCAGTTGAAGACAAGATGGTTGGTAGTGTATTACTGTTACTTTTGTTTCCCGTGTTTCAAATTGTCTTGAAACCAGACAGTCTGGATTGCTTTTTACCAAAAATTACAATATAGTGAAGTTACTTTAAATGACACTATTTTTTATTGTGTGGGTGTGTCACAGCTTTTAGGTGGCCAGCAGATTTCAGCGCCTTTGCAGGGACACAAGCCCAGGGGGCGTGGCTCTGGGCTGGGTGTGTCGGGGGCGTGGCCTGATGCTGGAGTAGGAGCAGGCAGATCGCGGAGATGTCGTGGGCGTGGTCTGGCGCGGGGGCAGGTCCTGAGGCCGTCCCCACACACCCCCAGCGGAGGCCCGGAAGGGACCATTCGCGCTTCCGTCTCCGCCGGGGCTGCACAGAGGGCGGAGTTGCGGCCCGAGGACGCAACGCGAGCCCAGTTCCGGCGAGGAGGCCGCGCCAGTGACAGCGATGGCGGCGGAGTCGGCGCTCCAAGTTGTGGAGAAGCTGCAGGCGCGCCTGGCCGCGAACCCCGACCCTAAGAAGGTGAGCGGCGGGCGGGCGGGAGGCGCGGGCGGGCGTTGGGCTCGGCGCGGGCCCGGTAACGGTCGCGGGCCGGGTTCGGCCGGGTCCTCCCTAGACCCAGGCCCCGCGGAGCGGCGCGGGGCAGCGAGGAGTTCGCGGTCTGCGTGCGCGTCCCGGCTGGTGCTGAGCACTCGAGGGGGACACGGGCGGCCTGGCCTTTCCGCTTTTCCCGGGGCTCGGGCGGCCGCGCCAGCTGTTCCACCGTCCCAGCCGAGCGACCCTGTCCGGCTGGTTGGTGTCCTGCGGCTCCGCCGCTCACCGACGCGAGGACCCCCGTCTGTCTTCTTCCCTTTAACGGAGAAAACGGGCCTTGGGTTTTCGATCTCTGCTCCTGGAACTAGGATCTCGGATGAGGGCGTGAGAGTATTACATGTCTCTGACTTACGGGAAGGTGGGAGCCGCCGGTGATGAGGAACCATGTTTAATTGCACTTAACTACTTTGTTGCTTCTGTTAGAAACTGTTATCTTAAATACATTGTTTCCCCTCCTGGTCCCCGGTGACCCGGCTTCTCAGTGGTTGAGGATAGGGTATGGTGGAAGTTAGAATAGTGTTCATTGAAGTCTCTGGATGAAAATACCGAAGGGTGTGACATTGCTTGTCAGCATTCTAGCCTGGGCCCCGCAGTTCCTAAAAGGTGAAGAAGTCTCCAGCTAGCTGAGTGGAAGAGGAAGTAATGGAGGGAGGCAGCGGACTTAAAAGTGCAATCTAGGTTCCCAACCAGCACCAGCTCTGGAGTTTGGGGGAGGTCTATGCTCAGCCTGCCTTCAGTTTCTTTCTGAAATGCCAGCTGGACCCAAGTGCTCAATAAGTGTGACTCGCCATCTTTCAGAATTTCCAGCCAACGACCCCATTTACACTTCTTGCTCCTAGCGAGTCAGGGAGCCATTTTTGAAGGTGGCACGCTACCCCTCACCCCCAGGCCGCTTTTTAACTCCCCTCATTCAGTTCGAAGATACACAGCGAGAACTTAAATGCTTTCAATTGTCTTGTGTTTTACTTTCTATGGAGGCTCTAGTACCTTCGGTCAGTCATTTACAAGTTTCTGTTTACAATAACCTTTTGTGGGCATCTGATAAATGGTCATTAATTCCAAGTACCAGGAGTACACTGTAAGATTTGTGACTGACCTTAAAGTAACCATCCTCATTTGGTCATTCTGTTCCATTAGATTAAGGGGAAAAAAAATTCTTCATATACTATCTGTAGGGTTAGAATTTAAATTTTGAAATGGCCTGTCTAGTGCATAGAGTGCCGAGCTAGGAAAAGTTTTACATAGGTTTTCTTGAACTAGTAGTAATTTTTTTCAGAGGGTGTTTGATGTTTCTGTTGTTTTGGTGGTGGTTCTGGCATTGAACCCAGGGACTCATGTGCTAACTCACACCACTAGGCAAGCACTCTATCACTGAAAGCCCTATCTGGCTTTTCTTTTCCTAGATAGAAAATTACCTTGGAGCTGGGTGTTGGTGGTGCACACCTTTAGTCCCAGCACTGGGGGGGGGCAGAGGCTGGTGGATCTCTGAGTTCAAGACCAGCCTGGTCTACAGAGCTAGTTCCAGGACAGGCTCCAAAGCCACAGAGAAACCCTGTCTCTAAAAACAAAAAAACAAAGAAAAAAAGAAAGAAAGAAAATTACCTTGGGACTGGGACTGGGGTGTAGTTCAGTAGCAGCTACATGGGCTCCTGGGTTCTGTATCCACTGGGGAGGGAGAACTGAATGTGTTGTGAGGAGAATGTTGAGACCCCTTTGCAAAGGCCTGATAGTTGACATTCAGAAACAAGCTGACTGCAGAGGGAAAATTGCAAGCTGGCACACTGGCTTCCCAACCTCCTGTTAACACAGCAAGCTCTCACAGGTTCTTGAAATGGCAAGATGATTATAGAGCAGTATTGAATTTGCAACCAAATCTTGCTTCCAGGCCATTATTAGCCAAAAGGCTGATTTCACACCTGTGCTTCTGGAACTCTTGCTATTGGATTTTGGTGTTTTAAATGTAAATACACTATGTATTCATTCTACATCATCCAAGCTCTAGGCTCACTTGCTAAAGAAGGTACTAAGAGATTACTCAGCTTTTGTTCTTATTGGATTGGAAGTGATTTTCATGAGTGTTAAAGGTAGTAGTCTTCATTAGGTTTTCAGTGTGGAAACTATGGAGCACACAGATTGGTGGTAGATGGGGAACTCGGAGGTCGCTGTGGAGAACCTGTTTGGCTTTAAGGACAGACATAGTGCGCAGGAGGTCCAGATTCCTAAGCATGCTACTGTGCAAATTTTTTTTTTTGTATTTTTCAATCATCTGTCCTCGGTTTGCTTGTTTGTTTGTTTTTTGGTTTTTCGAGACAGGGTTTCTCTGTTGTTTTGGAGCCTGTCCTGGAACTAGCTCTGTAGACCAGGCTGGCCTTGAACTCACAGAGATCTGCCTGCCTCTGCCTCCCAAGTGCTGGGACTAAAGCTGTGTGTCACCAATGCCCAGCCTGTCCTCAGTTCTTGCTGGCTCTATAGATGCTACTTGGGTTGATAACACACGTTCCATCTACTCAAGGGTACCACAGTGCTTTCCCATGCTACTGCTTCATTCTTTCTTGAAATTTACTGAAGACTGGAGATGGCAAAGTCTTTTCCTCTTACATTGGACCAAATCAGCTCGAAAATCTCCAGAGTTTTTATTTGTCTGCTAGCCCAAAGGGAAGCAACAGGCAACTCTCACTTTGCCAGCTAGTGCTAAGCCTTGAGATGAACACATCCTCTGTGACTCTGACTCCGCCCTTGTATATTGGCTATGTAGAGGTCCTATAGCCCTGTTCTTGTGACCTCCTTTGCCATGTGGACTGTAAGCTGTCACTGTGAGGTGCTACTGAGGAAGAATACCTGCTTTCTTTTTTTCATTCTAAGTGCTCAGTGTGTGAGTTAGGTGTATGCTCCTTTTTAAAAAATATTTTTTATTTTATGTGACATTGGTATTTTGCCATGGGTGTCAGGTCCCCTGGAACTGTAGTTATAGACGGTTGTGAGCTGCCATGTGAATGCTGGGAATTGAACCTGGGTCCTGTAAAAGAGCGGTCAGTGCTTTTAACCACTGAGCCATCTCTGCAGTCCATATGTTCTTTTTTTTTTTTTTTTTTAAACGTTAGGTGTTTTCTTGGTTTGCTGGCAAGTATGGTACCTCACTGGGCCCAATTTCAATATGGGTAAAAAGAGGAGAATAATACCCATTAGATAGGGTCAAATGAGACAAACTTAGCATGATACCAGCACACAATGGATAGTATATAAATGCTTCCTTTTAGGGATTCACATTGGAGAAGAACCACCCATTTTATTTAACTCCTTTGAATAATGACAGACTTTTCCTTTCAGTAGATGTTAATTGGCTTTAGCTTTTGCAGTTCTAGTCTTAAGTGACAAGAAATACATATACAATGTTTCCTGGGTTGGGTCATAGAGGAGATGGAGTTTAAGTACAGTTTTTACTACAGTAAGTTTCATATTCCCCAGATACAATACTGGGCCTCTTATTCCCAGTCAAACAAGATTGTCACCTGTGATCCAATTGCTCTGCCTAGAGACCATGTTAAGTAATTATGGAAGTAGAATGACCAGAAAAACATACTTGTTGCTCCTCCTTGTAGTAATATGGCATACCAATTACAGCCTGGACTACAAAGGAGAAAGCACACGTCTGTTGTCTAATATTTAAATGTAAAGGCAGCCAGTTATCAATTTTGTTTATTTTATTTATTATTATTATTTTTTGGGTTTTGAGGCAGGGTTTCTCTGTATTTGTTTTGGAGCCTGTTCTGGAACTAGCTCTGTAGATCAGGCTGGCCTCTAACTTACAGAGATCCACCTGCCTCTGCCTCCTGAGTACTGGGGCTAAAGGCGTACACCACCAGCGCCCAGCCAATTTTGCTTAATTTGGCTTTTAAAAAAGTGTTTGTTTTTATTTTTTATGTATATTAGTTTCAGATGTGTGCCTGAAGCCCATGGAGGCCAGAAGAGGGCATTGGGTTCTTTGGAATTGGAGTTACAGACAGTTGTGAGCCACCATGTGGCTTCTGGGAATTGAACCCAGGTCTTCTGAAAGAGTAGCCAGTGCTCTTAGCCACTGGGCCATCACCTGAACCCTGTTTGGCTTTTTTTTTTTTTTTTTTTCTTTTTTTTAAATTGTTATACACACATGTGTGTGTCTGTGGGTTAGTTTATACACAAGCATGTGGGTATCCTTGGAAGCCAGAAGAGGGTATTAGGCATCAGGTACCTTAAAGCTGGAGTAACAGGTGGCTGTGAGCTGTGAGATGGTTCTGGGAACTGAACTTGGATTCTTTGGGAGAACAAGTGCTCTTAACCACTGACCTGTCTCTCATGTCCCATATTTTGGCTTTTTGAGTGAGGATTAGCCATGTAGCTGGCCTGGTACTCAAATGTAACCCAGGCTGGCATCTGACTCTGAATGCTGGATTACAAGGGTACACTGCTGCAGCTGGTTCAGTTATCTATCCTGCACTGCTTGTACTTTCCTCCACTCCCTTTATGGAAAGTGTTTATATTCATAGAAAAAGGCTTAACCAATCCTGACTTTTGTAGAAATTAAGTAAGTAGGAATTGACTGAGCAGTGTCTGGTCCAGGATCAAGAGTATGACATGGAAAGAGCTATTGGCTGATTAATGCAATAATTAGGGATGGACATGTTCAACTTTTATAGTTGCAGACACCATGACTAAGCATTGCACATCGTTTGTCCCAGTGAATCCTCAGAGCTTGTGCAGCAGATGGAGAATCTAGTTTGATTTGCAGATGAAGTAACTAGAGTTCAGGGAGGTTACTTACTGACTTACACAAGATCAGGCAAGAAGCTGAGACGACCTGCCTCTGAGTCCATCTTGAGCTTCGTTCTACCAGTTTTGACCTAGTTTTAGAGACTTAGAAAGGAAGTGGACAAACCCAGATCTTTCTGATCTACCCAGAATTGTTTGATCATCATTAACAGCAAAGCTCTGACTTCAGCAACTCAGGATTGATCTTGGCTTCCTGAGGCTTGTAGGTACTCTCTTCCTGTAGAGTCCTTGTTCTGCTTTCCATTTTATCAAGTCTGTGGGTAATTTCCCTAAGCTTGCTTTCATAAGCCTTTGCAGAGTGATAGTTGCTGATGGCTTTATTTGTTCTTTGTGGGTGGGGTTCTTTCTCTAAAACCCAGGTGATCTTTGTCAATTTAGCTCTTTTTAAATTCAGTCTGGGGATTGAACCCAGGACCTTGCACATGGTAGCCAAGCCCTCTACCACTAAGCCACAGTCCCGGGCTTGTGACTTTTGAACTCATGGTGATCCTCCTGCCTCAGTTTTTTAAGTCCTGGGATTATATACATGAGTCATCCATCATATTAGGCCAGTTAGTGAGGATTTAACATTTTTATTTTATGTGTAAAATGTTTTGCTTGCGTGAATGTCTGTGCACTTCATGCGTGTCTGGTGCCCTTGGAGGCCAGAAGAGAGGGTATTGGATCCCTCTGGAACTGGCGTTAGAGATGATTTGAACCATCATGTAGGTGCTGGGAATCAAACTCAGGTCCTCTAAAAGAGCGGCCAGTGCTCTTAACCACTGAGCAATTTCTCCAGTCCAGTTTTAATTCTCTTCTCTGCCTCTTCTTTTCCCTTGGAGAAGGAAAGCAGTTAAAACTGCAGGATCTAGATAGGTCTAGTAGCAAGAGCCTTGTAATCCCTATTCCAAAAGCGAAGGCTGGAAGCCTGAGCAAGCTAGTGAGACATTGTCTCTAAAAGAGAAGCCTGGGAGATAACTGAACACTTGTCAGCATCGGTAACCAAACAGGTTCAATTGCAAGTATTTTAACCAAACTAAAACCACAGAAGAGGACTTGGGAGATAAAACTCATCTGGCATCATGCTTACTTCAGAAGCGTTGGGCCTGAGTTCAGTCCCCTGTACCCATGTGAAAATGCTGGGCATGGAATTGTACACTTAGAATTCCAGTGTTGGAGAGAGGCAGAGACAGGAATCCAGGGAATTATGGATTAGCGAACTCCAGGCCAGTGATAGACCTGGTGTCAGAAGAGACAGGCAGTGGTTGTTTGATTTTATTTTATTTGAGACAGGGTTCCTATTTGGACCAGGCAGACCACTTCTAGAATTAAAGGCATACATTACCATGCCCAGCATGATGATTTTTTTAAGGTTGTCCTCTGATCTCCACAGACATGTACCCATGTGCCCAAACACACACACACACACACACACACACACACACACACACACACACACCTACCCCCACCCCCTTTCTGTCTTGTCCATTTATTTATTTATTTGTTTGTTTGTTTGTTTGTTTGTTTGCTTTGGTGGCAGAGTTTCTCTGTAGCTCTGGCTGTCCTGGAATTCATTCTGCAGACCATGCTGGCCTCAAACTCATAGAGATCCACCTGAGTCTGCTTTCTAAGTTTCTCTGTAACTTTGGAGCCTGTCATGAAGCTCACTCACTCTGTAGACCAGGCTGGTCTTGAACTCACAGAGTTCCACCTGTGCCTGCCTCTGCCACCCGAGTGCTGGGATTAAAGGCATGTGCCACCACCACCTGGCACACACGTATTTCTTAAAATCTTTTTTTTAATTTTTATTTATTTTCATTTTATGTGTATTGGTGTTTGGCCTGCATGTATATCTGTGTGATCTGGGAGTTACAGACAGGCGTGAGCTGCCACGTGGGCACTGGGAACTGAACCCAGGTCCTCTGGAAGAGCTGGCAGAGCTCTCAACCTCTGAGTTATCTCTCCAGCCCTTAAAATCTGTTTAAAAAAAAAAAAAGCATAGACTTTAAAACCATTGGCAAAAGTTAATATCCCACTTGTGTCTTGGGCTAGTAATGAAGCTCTCTGAGCCTGTCTTCATACTTGTATGCTAATGAAAGCACCCATAGTTGTTACCAAGAAGAGCATAGCACCAAGCAAATATTTCACCATCTGATAGTCTCATTTGCTCCAGAGAAGACAGTTATGACTATAGAAATTAATATTTTTTTATTC
Organism: Cricetiscus sungorus; assembly: GCA_030556225.1. Classification (NCBI taxonomy): domain Eukaryota; kingdom Metazoa; phylum Chordata; class Mammalia; order Rodentia; family Cricetidae; genus Cricetiscus; species Cricetiscus sungorus. The sequence goes on along the minus strand of JANBXA010000734.1, from coordinate 130,073,713 downwards.
TCTTTGCAGCTATTGAAATATTTGAAGAAACTTTCCATCTTGCCTATCACCGTAGACATTCTTGTGGTAAGACTGTACATATTATATGACTGTATTGTAAATGTTTCCTACTAAAGAGAGGATAGAGGGAGACCTAAAGGATAGGCTGTATAAGCTAAAGAAAACAGACACTGTTGTTCTTTTGTTACAGTTTTAGGATAAAGGCTGAAGAAGTGAGGGGGGGCGGGGTCCCGAATGAGTGGGGTCCCAAGGTAAGGGACTATGTGGGAGAGCATAGCAGGTTCCATAGCAGGTGAGGGTGACCCAGGCCAAGGGAATAACACGCCAGGCAGATAGAGCTTGAATGAGGAGTTTATTTAGAAAGGGGAGTGAGGGGGACGGGAAGAGACATAGAGATACTGGGAACAGAAGAGGAGAGAGAGAGAGAGAGAGAGAGAGAGAGAGAGAGAGAGAGAGAGAGAGAGAGAGAGAGAGAGAGCGCAAGAGAGCGAGAGAGCGCTGGAGCACAGAGCTGGAAGGCAAAAGAGAGCTAAGTGGGCAGGAGTCTGTCTTTTAAAGGGTCCTTTACATCTGCCTGCAGACTAGTACTCATGGAACCCTGGGCTGACCAGAGTACTGCCTGAGTGCATTCTGCCAGGAGACAGGGACTGGCCAGCATAATGCCTAAATCCTTACAGACATTGCACACTTCACACTGTATGATTCTGTTTTTATGAAATGTTCAGAACAGGCAAAGCCATAGTCAGAAAAGAGTAGATAAGTCCATGGTTGTTAGGGACTGGGGCAATTGGGAGGAACAGGGCTTCTTTTTCTGTTCCAGAATTAGGTAGAGGTAATTATTGCTCAGTGTGGGGAATGTTCTAGAAATCACTATGTACTTTAAGATGGTGAGTTTCATGTTATGTGCCAAGGTGGACAGATGTACTGTAGAACAAGCTCAGGGTGTTACAGATGATAGAAAATCATCCTTGCTTAGTTACACGTCTCTCTCTGTTATGTGAATTTTAGTTCAAAATTGAAATAGTTATGCTTTTACTTATGTGTGTTTAAATGCCCAGAGAGGCCACGGAACTTCGGATTCTCTGGAACTGGAGTTATAGGCAGTTCATTGTGAGCTACCTGATACGAGTGCTGGGGGTTGAATTTCTGTCCTCCGCAAGAGCAGTAATTGCTGCAAAGCCATCACTCTAGCCCTCAGTTCAGAGTTTAAATGAGTTAAATATATGAGGTGCATGAGAGATGCAAGAGTGCCAGGCTTGATGATGCATGCCTTTAATCCCGGTGCTGGGGAGGCAGAGGCAGAGGCAGGCAGATCTCTGTGAGTTTGAGGCCAGCCTGCCCTTCCAGGACAGCTAAGGCTGTTACATGGAAAACCCCTGTCTCAAAAAACCAAAAAGAAAAAAAAAAAAAAGAGACCTTCCAAAGGATCTCAGCTCAATTTTCAGCACTCAAGTAAGGTGGTTTACAACTGCCTATTAACTCCAGTTGGTCTCTGAGGGTACCAGTTCACACATTCATACACTGATACAAACATAGGCACAGAAACATAAATCTTTAAAAAAAAATTTTAATACATGCCAGGCATGGTGATGCATGCCTTTAATCCCAGCATTCAGGAGGCAGAGGCAGGTAGGATTTCTTGAGTTCCAGGCCAGCCTGGTCTATAGAGTGAGTTCTAGGGCAGCCAGAGCTACACACAGAGAAACCCTGTCTTGAAAAACCAAAACCAAACCAACCAACCAACCAAACAAACAAACAAAAAATCATAAAAAGAACATTGGCGTTGGCATCTACTACTCCTAGATTCTAATCCAATTTCTAGGCAGGCACAGTTATGTGCCTTTGCAGGTGAGTCTCTGTGAGTTTAAGGCCAGCCTGGTGTACATAGTGAAACCCTGTGGGGTTTTTGTTTTTGTTTTTTAAGATTTATTTTTTATTTATTTTATTTATATGAGTGCTCTATCTGCATGCACACCAGAAAAGGGCATCAGATCCTACTATAGATGGTTGTGAGCCTCCATGTGCTTGCTGGGAATTAAATTCAGGACCTCTGGAAGAGCAGCCAGTGCTCTTAACCTCTGAGCCATCTCTCTAGCTCCACCCCCCCAAAAAAAAACCAAAAAACAAACAAACAAAAAAAACTAACTTCTATGGCTTTTGTAGGCTGGGTCTCTGTATAGTGAGGCTGATTTGGCTGATTCCTACTCAAGGGCTATGATGAACACTGACTCATAGGGCATTTAGCCTCTAAAGCCCACGGTGGAACTCCTCTCCTTGTTACATTGTTACAGATCTGGCTTGTTTTTGAGGACACACTTCTCTAAACCTGTGAGCTTTATTACTTTGTGTCAGATCTTTGGGCATAGGCAACAAAGTGGTTTAGTATAAGGTTTAGAAGGTGTTCTAATAGGGAAGTATTTGCTTTTCTCAAACAGGAGACCTGATTTCTTTAGAAAATACGCCCTTAGTTTCAGAGCGCTCAATCAATTCCTTTGTTGAATTTGTAGGAGACTGGGGTAGGGAAAACAGTAAACAGCTTTCGCAAACATGAGCAAGTGGGGAACTTTGCCAGAGACCTGGTGGCCCAGTGGAAGAAGCTGGTTCCTGTAGAGCGGTAAGAATGTTTCTTCTTTGCTTGTTCTGCTTCTTATGTCAAATAACTATGTTGCCTTGAGTATAAAAATAAGCCATAATTAGTGTAATATATTAAGAATCAAAATGGCTCATACCTTTAATACCAGTACTCACAGACAGAGGCAGGTAGAGCTCTGTGAGTCTGAGGCCAGCTTGGCCTACAGAATGAGTTTCAGGACAGCCAGGGCTACACAGAGAAATCCTGTCTCAAAATTAATTAATTAGTTAATTAGTTAATTAATTAATTAAAATAATAATTTCTTAGGGGCCAGGGCCCAGTGGGTAAAGGCACCTGCTGACAACCTAAGTTTGATCCTTGGAACCTATATGATGAAAGGAGAGATCCAGATCCCAAAGGTTGTCCTCTGATCTCCAGATATGCATGGGGCATGCTCCCCAACAGAATAAATACAATAAATAAGTAAAAGTGGAATAATCACTTTTTTTTTTCAATTTGCTTTTGTGTTTTAAGACTGGGTCTCTCTCTGTGGCCCTGGTGGAAATCACTATGTAAACCAGGCTGGTCTTGAACTCAGAGACCTGCCTGCCTCTTGTCTGTGAGTGCTGGAATTAAAGGCATGCACCCCTATGCCTGGGTATAACTCTTTTTTAATAATAAATATTAACATATTGTTGGGTGTTTTTTGTTCTGTTTGGGGGTTTGTTGCTGAGGATTGGGTCCAAGGTCTCTCACATTATCTTCCCACTAAACTATACCCTTCTGGTTGCTCTTTTTGTTTACTGTGGGGGGTGGCGTGGGTATGTACTCTAGCTTTTGAGAGTTAGTTCTCTTCTGTCACCATGGGATTGGACACGTCTCCAGGCTTGCATGACAAATGTTTTTACCTGTTGAGCTGTCAGGCTGGCCTTAATAGCTTTCTTCAGACAGGGTCTCATTCTGTGGCTTAATTTAGCCTAGAACATGCTATATAACAGGATGACCTTGAACATCTGATTCCTCAACCATCTTACCTTAGCCTCCTTGGTACTGGGATGATAGGTTTAAGCCACCACTCTTGGCTTGGTTTTTGTTGTTGTTTTGTGGTAAGCCAGTCTCTTGTAGCTGAGGATGGTCTTGAACTTCTGATCCTCCTGTCCTCACCTGCCTAGTGTTAGGATTATAGATGTGCCCTCCATGCCTGAGTCAGGGTCTGTGATTTTTTTTTTTTTTTTCTAAAGAGATTTATTCTGAGAATTCCCTCTGCTTTCATTTTTATTTTAGAAACAATGAGGCTGAGGATCAGGATTTTGAGAAGAACAGTTCCCGAAAGCGCCCTCGAGATGCTCTTCAGAGGGCAGAGGAGATGGAGGGGGACTACCAGGAAAGCTGGAGAGCCTCTGGCAGCCAGTCCTACAGCCCTGAGCACAGACACAAAAAACACAAAAAACTCTCTGAGCCTGAAAGGCCTCACAAAGTGGCTCACAGTCACGAGAGGAGGGATGAAAGGAAGAGGTGTCACAGAGTGTCACCACCATATTCCTCAGACCCTGAGTCTTCTGACTATGGCCATGTTCAATCCCCCCCACCTTCCAGTCCACATCAAATGTACACAGATCACTACAGGTCGCCAGAGGAGGACCGTGAGCCTATCATCTCACACCAGAAGCCTGGGAAAGTCCACAGTAACACCTTTCAGGACAGACTGGGGGTTAGTCAAGAGCGACACCTGAGTGAGCCCCAGGGGAAGGGGGCTGCAAGCCAAAACAAGGAGCACAAATCTTCCCACAAGGAGAAACGCCCTGTGGATGCCAGGGGTGATGAGAAGGTCTCTGCCCTGGGTAGAGAGAAATCACACAAGGCCTCTTCCAAAGAGGAAAACCGAAGGCTACTCTCAGGGGACAGTGCCAAGGAGAAGCCACCCTCTACTGTTAAGAAAGAGAAGGACAGAGAGGGCAACAGCCTTAAGAAAAAGTTTCCGCCTGCCGTGGAGGCTGCTTCAGATAACCACTTTAGAAAGCCCAAACACAAGGACTCTGAGAAGAGCAAGGGTGACAAGAACAAGCCAAGCGCAGACAGCCTAGACTCGGGGCGGGGGTCTGGAGACCTCCCGCCCAAAGCAAAAGCAAAAGTTCCCAACAGCCTGAAGGCTCAGGAGGGGAAAGGAAGAACGAGCTCAGATCGAAAGTCGCCAGCCTCGCTCCCTAAAGTAGAGGAGCCGGACATGGATGACGAGTTTGAGCAGCCCACCATGTCCTTTGAGTCATACCTCAGCTACGACCAGCCTCGGAAGAAAAAGAAGAAGGTTGTGAAAACTTCAGCCACAGCACTTGGAGAAAAAGGACTTAAAAAAAAGGACTCAAAAAGCACTAGTAAAAACTTGAACTCAGTTCAGAAATTACCCAAGGTGAATGAAAACAAATCAGAGAAGTTGCAGCCAGCGGGAGCTGAGCCCACCAGGCCTCGAAAGGTAACTGCAGCCACCCAGCGCCTAGCCTGCTGAGTGCACAGAGCCCACTGCCATGCCACCTGGCTTGCTTGTGTTTGGCCAGCTGAGTTTTGATTGGTAGGAATATTCTCTGGGCCTCACTAGCTGCTTAAGGTGGATGCTACCCAAGGATTATTCTGGGCTGGGAGGTAGCTCAGTAGTACAGTACTCGCCACGAGTAAGTGAGGCCCTACATTTACTTCTTGGCACCTCAAAAAAAAAAAAAATGTTCCCCAAAGCATTGTTATTGTCCTATCTACATTTATTTTATTATTTATTTACTGGGGGGTGGGGGTGGGATAGGGTTTCCCTGTGTAGCCCTGGCTGTCCTAGAACTTGTTCTGTAGGCCAGGCTGGCCTTGAACTAACAGAGATCCACCTCCCTCTTCCTCCCAAGTGCTAGGATTAAAGGTGTGCACCATTACTGCTCAGCTGTACATTTATTTCTTGATCTAGATGATGTCATTCATGACTTCTGTTCCCCTCTAGCCTAGATCTATCTGCCTGTACAATATGCTTGGTTAACTCTCAGGGATTATCTCAGGGAAGAAAGTTGTGCTTACAGGATGGGCTCTGTACTCTTGTCTCTTGCAGGTCCCTACTGATGTGCTGCCGGCATTGCCAGACATCCCCTTACCTGCCATACAAACCAACTACCGTCCCCTTCCTTCCCTTGAGTTGATTTCTTCCTTCCAGCCAAAGCGGAAAGGTAATTTTTGATATCTTTACAATTATTAAAACAGAGTCTCACTGTGTAGCTTTGGCTGGCCTAGAACTCACTCTGTAGACCAGGCTGGTTTCAAACTCAGAGATTCACCTGCCTCTATCTCCCAGGTGCTAGAATGAAAGATTATCATATTTTTTATTTTACCTTCTTGTATGTCTGTGCATCATGTGTGTTCAGTACTGAGGAAGCTAGAAGAGATGGGCTTACAGAAGGCAGCGAGTGAGCTGCTCTGAGTTTTCATCACGTGCCGTAGACTTTGGTGACTTGCTGGTTTTCCTCTCTCTACAGCATTCTCTTCACCCCAGGAAGAAGAAGAAGCTGGGTTCACAGGACGCAGAATGAATTCTAAGATGCAGGTGTATTCAGGTTCCAAGTGTGCCTATCTCCCCAAAATGATGACCTTGCACCAGCAGTGTATCCGGGTGCTTAAGAACAACATTGACTGTGAGTCACCAACCTCTTGAGCACATGGCCACACTGGTACTTTGTCACTGGGGAGCTTGGCTGCCTGCCATTCAGCGCTCACCTCCTCACCTCTGGTTTCTCTGCAGCTATCTATGAAGTGGGAGGAGTCCCCTATTCAGTTCTTGAACCTGTCTTGGAGAGGTGTACACCTGATCAGCTCTATCGAATAGAGGAGTGCAATCACGTGAGTGTCCTAAGTGGGAACAGAGTAGCTTCCTGGCTGTATTTCCAGAAGTAGTTTTGTCTGTTTCTGCTGTGGCTGAAGGGCAGGTCAGAGGGCAGATCACTGTTCTGGGCATGTTTGGTTTGCCTCTGGCCTTTAAACAAGCATGTTCTTTGTGCCGCTCCTGGGAGCCTTCTCTGTTTTGTTTGTTTGGTGGTGTGGTTTTTTTTTTTTTTTTTTTTTTTTTTTGAGACAGGGTCTGCCTGTCCCAAAAATCATGTAGACCAGGCTGGCCTCATACTCACAGAGATCTGCCTGCCTCTGAGTGCTGGGATTAAAGGTGTGTGCCCCTGTGCCTGGCTCCTTTTAAAAAACCGTTCAGTGTGAGTAAGTGTATGTTTGTGTGCGTGTGTTGCCTGTATATGGAGGTCAAAGGACAGCTTTGAGGAGCTGCTTTTCTTCTGTCTTTACATGGGTTCTAGGACCAAACTTAGGTCAACAGCCTTGTTGTGTTGCAAGTTCCTTTAATGCTGAGCCATCTTGCCAGCCCTGTCTGGGGACCTTAAGCAGAGTGCTGGGATTCTAACACAGGGAAAAGCACTTCCAGGGCCTCCCTTGAACTTGTCTTGTCGTAAGGTAAAGGACAGTTCCGAAAGCACAGCATCTGAGGTTTAAGGAGATGAGGGTTAGTGCTGGCACTTGGGTATCTAGTGAAAGTGACAGTGACTGCGCATGCCAGACATTTGAAATCTTCTAGAATCCTTCCTGATCTCACGTACAAGACCTCCTCAGGTAGCCCTCTTGCGTGGCAGTTCAGTGTAGGGCTGGGAAACACTTGGCTTTACCCCAGATCTGCCCTTACTGGTTTCTGAAAGAAAAGATTGATGTTGGTAGCTTTCTTCTCTCCTAGCTCTTCCATTCACAATGCCCTAGAGCAGTGGTTCTCAGCCTGGGGTTGAGACCCCTTTGGGGATCTTATAGCAGATATCCTACATGTCAGATACTTATATTCCAATTCATAACAGCAAAATTACAGTTGTGAAGTAGCAGCGAATTACTTTATGGTTGAGGGTCACCACAATATGTGGAACTGTGTTAAGTGTTAAAGCATTAGAAAGGTTGAGAATCACTACTCTAGGGTGATTAGCATAGTACCTCCAACTTACCTGGTTTTCATTTAGTGAAAACCTTTTTCTAGAATTGTGGTACTGTAATACTACTGTTTAGGCACCCCCTCCTCACCCCAACTACTAGGCAGTGGGTCATGCCTGGGTAGAAGGGAGCTATGTAGGAAAGGAATGCGTGTATAGAAGTGACGCTCTGGCCCTGATTTCAGGTGTTAATTGAGGAAACAGATCAGCTATGGAAAATCCACTGTCACCGAGACTTTAAGGAGGAAAGACCAGAAGAGTATGAGTCCTGGCGGGAGATGTACCTGCGGCTTCAGGATGCCAGAGAGCAGCGCCTGCGCCTGCTAACAAGCAACATCCGGTCTGCACACGCCAACAAGCCAAAAGGTACAGGGAGTGGGGGCTGGCAGGGCAGCCAGCTGTGTGCTGGAGGCAGCAGCCGAGTCTTAGTGTGCCTCATGGGTACGAGCCACCATCCTCTGAATGTCCCTTTGGGTGTGGGTGGGTGTGGCTTCTTTCTTCTGCCAAAGGCTGCTCCCAAACTGGGCTCATGGGGCCTCACTGAGCCCTAGTTTGGGGCTTTCAGAAGCTCTATATTTTTACATTGGCAGCAGTACCTTTGCTTAAGAAGATAGATATTGATTTTTGTATTTCTCCTCAGGACGACAAGCAAAGATGGCTTTTGTCAACTCTGTGGCCAAACCACCTCGAGATGTCCGTCGAAGGCAGGAGAAATTTGGAACCGGAGGAGCAGCTGTTCCTGAGAAAGTCAGGCAAGATCTCTGCTGCTACGTGGTCACTGCCCTGAAGGAGAGCTGGGGGGCAGGAAGTGACTTATCTGGGGGGTGGAGGCAAGCAGAGTGTGCTCTGGAATGACTACCGGATCTGTATTTTACCTTTCTGCCCCTCGGTGTCCTGGCTGCTGCCTGGGTGATTACTTCTGCTTCTTGTCCAGGGACCCAGGTCAATTGCATGGAGAACAGAACCTGATTCATGGAAGTCCCTCTTCTGCTTTCATTTTCCTCATAAACAAACTAACCAAAAAAAACCACTATTTCTACGGGCGAGGAGATAGCTCAGCCAATGAAGTGCTTGAAGACCTGAGTTTGATCCTCAGCACCCATGCTAACAGACAGATGGGTCACCCCAGGGCTGGGGAGGTGGATCACTGGCCTGCTATGAGCTCTAGATCGCAATGAGAGACGTCTCAGAAAACTAAGTCACTCTCAGCACTTGGGATGCAGCAGCAGGTGGATCTCAGTGAGTTTGAGGTCAGCCTGGCCTACAAAGTAATTTCCAGGCCAGCCAGGACTCTGAACAGAGAAACCCTGTCTCGAAACAACAAAACCAAGGGGCTCTTAAGGAACAACACCCAAGGTTCACTTCTGGCTTCCACATGAACATATGTCCATGTATACCCACATCTGTTTACCCCACACACCCCAAAATAAGATAAATTTCTCAGATGACATTTTTATAGGCTGCATGAGCATTTTCAAATTATAGACTTAACATTTTTTGTTTGTGTTTTTCAGACAGGGTTTCTCTATTGCTTTGGAGGTTGCCCTGGAACTTGTTCTGTAGACCAGGCTGGCCTCGAACTCAAAGATCCACCTGCCTCTGCCTCCCGAGTGTTGGGATCAAAGGCGTGTGCCACCAACGCCCAGCTAGACTAACATTTTAACAGCCAAAGTTTAGCTGAGACTGTCATTGTCACTAAAGGGCTAACAATTGCCTCTGAACCTTCACCAGAACTCAATGTACCAGACCACTGCTTAGAGCCACAGCAGAGTCACTCAGGACAGCTCTGATTTGATCTTGTGCTCCTAGCTAACCAGCTTTGTTTTGTGTTTCAGGATTAAGCCAGCCCCATATACAACAGGAAGCAGCCATGTTCCTGCCAGCAACAGCAGCAGCTTCCACTGCAGCCCAGAGGAACCGGCCTATGATGGGCCCAGTACTAGCAGTGCCCACTTAGCTCCAGTGGCCAGCAGTTCTCTTTCCTATGACCCCAGGAAGCCGGCTGTGAAGAGTGAGCAATGCTGGCGGGAGCAGGGCTCTGGGTGGGTGGGGGCCCTGGCTCAGGTGTCAACTTGGCATAGGTCACTAGCCAAGAGCAGGCTGGCTGGCTCTCCTCAGGTGTTTTGAGCTTAGCTAATCTGAGTCCTGTTGTGGGGACTGAGTCCTGGGTGGGGGGAGAGGTTAGGTCGGTCTGGGCACTATTTACTGGTTTGAATGTTTATGTTGCAAAGTTAAATTGTGGGGATTGTGGCCCCTTCAATTAGCAAAGACTCCTGATTCACCACTTACAGCCATCATGAGCTGCTGTGTCAGGGATAGTGGAGGTTCTGTGCCTGCAGGGTCTCAGCAAGGTCGGCCTCATGATGTGGTTTCTATGGCAGCATTAGCAGATCCTGTGTGTGTGGTGGGGTACACAGCCAGAGGGAGCAAACTCAGCCTGGCTTTTGCTGTAACCACAGCGGTGGATGCCTGTGCTGCCTCCCATCTAAAACAGCTGCCTCCTTCTCCTTCACAGAAATTGCCCCGATGATGGCCAAGACAATTAAAGCATTCAAGAACAGATTCTCCCGACGATAAATGGGACTTGCCTTGGAGGTGGAATCTGGGAAGCAGGAATACAGGGACAGTGGGGACAGGTGAAGAGGATATCCATAGAAGAGACCGTGTCTTTTGCTTTGTGGAGCTTTGGCCTCTGACTCCTGCATAGTTGCAGGGATCTCCCTGTGCACCAAAACCCTGCCTGAAGCACACTTCAGATTTCTGAAGACAGTATGAAGCCTCAGTCTTACTGAGGACTTTAAGGTCAATTATACTTTTATTGCTAATTAGCATCTTTGTAAACTATAAGACATAGTTTTAATTAATAAATATTGCCCCAGATGTATTTATAGTACCCCAGGGGGGTTTCTTTTGCTTTGTTTTTCTTTTTTTTTTTTTTTTTTTTTTTTTGGTCCTCTATTGTATATTTAGCCTTTTATTTAGCCTTTAGTTTCCAGGTCCTTTATTAAAGTTAGATGAGGCTAGCAAAAGCCAGTCTTGTTCTAGGTTAGGTCCTTTGAATAGACACTGGTCCAAAAGGGCATCCCCAGAACTCGTGTGTCACTTCAATCGCAAACATGGATGGGACCAGAAGTGAGGAAGCACCAGACTGCCCGTCCTCCAGGGAAGCCTTGACATAGCATCTGTTCAGAGGGGCCGAACTCAGACCATCAGCGTTTCTAGGCAGGAATCTGTCTTCCTTGTCCTTCAGTAGTGTTTGTTAAGGAAAGCTGTTTGGAAAGCCAAGAGTCCTTCCTTCATCTTCTGCAAATCATACTCCTCTGTTTTAAGGCTCACTGGAGGACAGAACCTTGGATTAATTTGCATAGGACCTCAGCAGTTTTATGATTTCTAGTTTCTGGTTCAGTATTGTAGCCCCCTACCCCCTTTTTTTCCTTTTTCCACACCATGGGAAATGCAGACATGGCAGGACTTTTGTAGCTCTGAATGTGCTTCTTGGGGTTTTGAAAAGCCAGCACTTTAATCTCTTGTTCCCTTATGAATTACTACTAGGAGTGAATTATTTAAAACATTGTAGTGCTGTTGGAAAATGTTTTCGTTTGAAAGGAAAGATCATGTCCCTGGAAGAGCACAACAGTTGCTGTGTCTGGCAGAGAACTTGCAGCTGCTGAAGCCCTCTACCTTCTGAATGTAGGCTGGAGTTAGGAGGAAAGGGCCGCCTTGGGGAGGGGCTGGACTGTAGACTAGTGGGGAAATCTGGTTCCAGCTAGCCAGCCAGTTCTGGAGGAAGGCTCTTTCCAGCTGACATGGGGGCAAGATCAGAACTAAGAGGACACAGGCCCTTCATTACGGTCAGAAACCATGGAGCTAGTAGGACCTGCTTGGTTATAAGCCAGGTGAAGGATGCTGTGAACTTGAGGGGACAGACAGTCTGCTTAAACTGTGCCATCGCTCCTGTCTACATTGTTTTTAACTACCCTTCGGCCTCAGGCTAATGAAGACTCCAAGGCAGTACAGGAAACCTGCGAAGCTAAAGCTGGGTCCGCCTCACTGTGCATTGCCATGTAGGCAGCCCTGTTGCCATGGGACACAAGTGTTGCTGTGTTTTGAAATTGAGTAAAGCATTGTTTCTCTTGATTGCTCGTTTCACCATACCACCGCTCTCTTAGCCTGACCTCCAAGGTCTCTTTCCTGAAATCAAGGGGACATTTGCACCAGGGGCCAGTCGCCTGGTGCCTAGAATAGCCCCCTATGGGTGTTGACCACCTCAGATTTGCCTTAGCTGTGTTTCCAAGACTTCCCGTTGCGTCTTTCCTATTGAAGACTCGGTTGTGTATGATTTAATTCCCTTTCTTTGGAGTGCTTAGGCCTAGGGGGGAAAATGGACACAGATTTGTCCATCTCAGTGTCAGCATCTGCTTTGGCACATAAAGATCTCTGATGCAGCCAGTTTTCTCAGAGCCAGATCTTCCACCCCTTTGGAGTGTCTGTGTCAGGGATATGATTGGTGAGAATAGGGAGGGGCCCAGGAAGCCAACCGTCTCTACAAGCCCTCACCAACGTGCACAGTAGCCACAAAGCAGACACATGGTGATGTTCCATTTCTGGTTGCATTGTGAAAACTTGTGCAATTTTTTTCTGTGCTACACTACATACAAATCACAAATGGTAGATTAGCCCTTTGCCATCCTTGGTGTAACAAGGGGTTCTCAGGGGCTCTCTTTCTCTTTTTTGGAGGCGGAGGGGCAGGAGAGAGCATCATCCTGCTCTTCATTTGTATTTTGGTCCCAAAATGTAAATACAATTTTCTATGTTACTTTTTTGTGGTAACTACAAGATGAATATTTTAATTAGATAAGTTATACAAAAAGGAAAAACTCACGACTAAATAAAAAGCAAAAAAATTCTACCTGCTGAGCCTTCTTTCTCATTTTCTCAGGGAAGTAATATCAATCACAAGATGCCTGCTTCTTTAATCTTGAGGGCTATGCTCACACTGATGGAGCTGCCTCAGCACCTTGTGAGCTCCTCGTATTATGGTTACAGCTGAGCAGGGAGGCAGGATTTATGGTATATAGCTGAACAGGGAGGCTGAGTTTATGTATACAGCTGAACAGGGGGTGGGGTCTATGGTATACAGCTGAACAGGGGGTGGGGTCTATGGTATACAGCTGAACGGGGGGTGGGGTCTAGGGTATACAGCTGAACAGGGGGTGGGGTCTAGGGTATACAGCTGAACAGGGGGTGGGGTCTATGGTATACAGCTGAACGGGGGTGGGGTCTATGGTATACAGCTGAACGGGGGTGGGGTCTATGGTATACAGCTGAACGGGGGGTGGGGTCTATGGTATACAGCTGAACAGGGGGTGGGGTCTATGGTATACAGCTGAACAGGGGGTGGGGTCTATGGTATACAGCTGAACAGGGGGTGGGGTCTATGGTATACAGCTGAACAGGGGGTGGGGTCTAGGGTATACAGCTGAACGGGGGTGGGGTCTATGGTATACAGCTGAACAGGGGGTGGGGTCTATGGTATACAGCTGAACAGGGGGTGGGGTCTATGGTATACAGCTGAACAGGGGGTGGGGTCTAGGGTATACAGCTGAACGGGGGGTGGGGTCTAGGGTATACAGCTGAACGGGGGGTGGGGTCTAGGGTATACAGCTGAACAGGGGGTGGGGTCTAGGGTATACAGCTGAACAGGGGGTGGGGTCTAGGGTATACAGCTGAACAGGAAGTCAGGGTTTATGCTATGCAGCTGAACAGGGTGGTGGTGTTTATGCTATGTAGCTGAAGGGAGGTTATATTATCCAGTTAAACAGAGAGGTGGGGTTTATAGTATATAGCTGAAGGGGGTTATGGTATACAGTTGATCAGGGAGGCGGGGCTTATGGTGTGCATCTGGATTAGGAGGCAGGTTTGGCTAATCTCTGGAGGAGTCTTAAGGTAGCAAACATCTTCAGGGGATGAGGGGAGCTAATGTGGACATTTTCTGTATAAAGTTAATGTTCACACTTGGACCAAGGAAGACTGCCAAATCTGAGCCTCACCTTGGGAAGGCTTTGCTAGTCTATGATTCTGATGCATTGGCATCCTTGACATGACCTTGTCCATGTCAAACAGTGTACATCCACTCAGGACTTCACTTGCTCCCTGTAGGCCTAGCCTTAAAGGATTTGGGGTTTCTGCCTAAAACAGAGCAGGACCAGAGAGGCGTTTCAGAGACAACATTGACATCCAGTAAGTAAGGGCACTTGGTGAGGGCTGGTGCTGCCTCTGGTACTTGAAGGCCTGAGGCTGATCTAGTAATGCCATTATACTGTTAGGAACTGTTCAGAGATGGGGTTGTAGAGCCATGTTTAATAGCTTCAACGGGCAGAAAGGGATTTGAAACCCAGATTCTCTGACCATAAGCTTTGAGCCCTTCTGGGCTCTTAGTCTCCCTGCAGGTCTCAGCCTTCCCCTTGGCAACCTGAGATCAAAAAGAAATTGGTAAGGACCTGCTCTGTGGGCTCTGGCTGAGCTGTACAAGTTTCAGTGTTTGTTAGAGGAACCAAGGGCTTGTCTGGACTCTCCTCCCCCTGCATACATCCACTGGGTCAGACCCTGCATCAAACCCTCATCTCACAGCTACCCAGTTCTGTAGCCCTTCTCTCCTAAAGAGGGCATTTTTGGCCTGTGGTCTAGACACTCCTTCCCTACCCACTCTGCTTTACCGGATCCAGCTGTCAGTGTTAGGGAAATTACATCTATTCGATGGGTGATTATACCTGGGCTTTGTAAGTTAGTTTCTTGCCTGCTGTTGCTAAACCAGTAACTTTATTAGGTCTTGTGTGCCTGCTCCATGTAAGGCCCCTTTTGGCCCCGATGAACTGTCAGTTCTCACACAGATCCTAGGGAGTCAGTCAACGCTCCTGATTTATTTTTGTTGGTTGGTGGAAGGTGAGGCAAAGTTTATGTAGCTCGGGTTGGCCTTAATCATTGAGTGATCCTCCTGCCTCAGCCTCAGAAATGCTGGTGTTATAGGCATATACCACATGGACTAGCACAGGCCTTTACTCCCAGCACTGGGGAGGCAGAGCAAGGTAAAGGGTTTGAGGCCAGCCTGGTCTACAGGGGAAACTGTCTCAAAAAAACATAATGAATGAATGAATGAGAAAACTGAAGTACAGAGAATCCTACTATTGCCTTCTTTGGGATGGGGCAGTGTAGGTATGTGTGGGTATATACGTATGTGTGTGCTCCTGGAGGCCAGAACCTTGAGCCTCACTGGTTGCTCGTCCCTGCCCCATCCTCCCAGCTGGCAAGCAATGGAATTATAGGTGTGGTGGGTGTGCATAGACCTAGGCTGAGGATCTAGAATCTAGCCTGAGGTCATAGCATTTCTCCTGGGCTATAGTGCCGTATGGTTGCCTGACTCCAGAGCACCTGCTCTCATGACATACTTCTTTTTTTAGTCACAAACACACATAGCCAGTTGGGTTTCAGAAGCAGAGCCTCAAGACCAGTGTCTGCTGAGAAGTTCTGGCTGCTGCATGGAAAGGCCACCTGTCAGGGTTCTCTATGTGGCTGGGCACCTGTCAGATGCCCATCATCTCAGCATCTCTCTTTTCCTTTAGTCTCCCTTACTGTTTAAGTGGGGAAATATGACCGTCCATCTATAAAACCTTCTGGACCTCCCTTTCTGTGGCACCTACTGTCTGAGTGTTCTTCAAAGACTACCAAAGTTTCAGGCCTCCCAAGTTTCAAATCCACCCAAAACTTCTCAAGCATGCTCTGTACTCAGAGCGCACATTTTGAAAAAGAAGCAACAGAAGGGTTTTAGCCTGAATGTGTCCTCTTCCCCTCCCCCACCAGTTCCGATGTTGAAATCCTAAAATCCAGGATAATGGTGTCAGGGGGCAGGGCCT
The DNA here is from genome assembly GCA_030556225.1 of Cricetiscus sungorus. Lineage (NCBI taxonomy): Eukaryota > Metazoa > Chordata > Mammalia > Rodentia > Cricetidae > Cricetiscus > Cricetiscus sungorus. The sequence goes on along the minus strand of JANBXA010000734.1, from coordinate 130,058,237 downwards.
TTGGAGGTAACTAGGCCATGACAGCTTTGGCTTTGTGAAGAGGCTATCCTCTGTAAGAGAATAGAAATGCAAGCCTAGCATGGTGGCACATGCTGTAATCCCAGCCCTCAGAAGGCTCAGGGTTACAAATTCACACCAGCCTGGGTTACGTGAGACCATATCTAAGATTTTTAAAAATGAAAAGTTTGAGAACTACTCCACTAAGTTTGCCACAAATAGTGTAAAGCTCTGGCCTGCAGGGCCAAGGGGGCCAGGGTTGGGAAGTCTGCTCATCACATGCCTGTCGGGTCTGTTGCAGTTTCATCACTGATTAAGTAGATACGGCCCTTGTCCTCAGGAAACCACGTAGTAGGGGCATGAGAGATGGTTCAGTGGTTAAGAGAATTGCTCTCGCAGAGGACCTCAGTTTGGTTCACAGCACCCATGTGGTGGCTCACAGCTATTGGTACCTCCAGTCCCAGGGGATCTGATACCCTCTTCCAGGCTCCAATGGCAACCAAGCACAAACCTCACACACATGCACTTACAAGCAAACCTTACACACATAACATGAAATCTAAAAGAAAAATAAGCAAAGTATGGAATAATCAAGTAACTGCATAAATAGTTTAAAATATAATCTTGCAGGTTTAGGAGATGACTCAGTGAGAAAAGCACTTTCCAAGTGAGCATGAGGACTGGGGTTCAGATCCCCAGAGCTTGTATCAAAAGCCAGTCATGGCTACAGTTCTATCTACCAACCCATCTACCTACCTACATCTACCTACTTCCTGCACCTGCAGAGACCCTGTATGGATGGAATAAGGTGGAGAGCAGTAAAGCAAAACACCTGATGTCCTCTGGCCTCTATGAACACAACTCAAACTGAAAGCAATAATAGTTGACATCTGAGCCAGAGTGGAAGACCAGGCCTGTAATCCAGCTCTGGGGAGTGAAAAGCAGAAAGAGTACACATTCAAAACTAACTGGGTGTTGGTAGTGCACACCTTAATTCCAGCACTCGGGTGGCAGAGACAGGCTCATCTCTGTGAGTTGGAGGCCAGCCTGGTCTAGTTCCAGGACACGTTCCAAAACAATACCAAAAAAAAAAAAAAAAAAAAAAAATTCAAAACTAGCCTAGGCGACAGAGTAAGACCCTGTCTCCGAACAACAAACAAAAATAAAACAAGGCCTGGTGGTGGTGCACACCTTAATCTCAGCAATTATTACTATATCCCAGTATGCCACACAAAAAAAATTCAAAAGCAACACAATCTTAATAGTTCCCATCTCCCTGTCTTGTTTTTGTTTTTTGAGACAGGGTTCCTCTGTGTATCCCTGACTGCTCTGGAACTCTCTTTATAGACCAGGCTGGCCTGAAACTCAGAATTGCCTGCTTCTGCCTCCCAAGTGCTGGGATCAAAGGTGTGTGTCACCAACACCTAATTTAACAGTTCTCATCTTCAAGCTACCGAGATGACTGACAGGTTAAGGGCTCTTCTAAAGGACCCAAGTTCAGTTCCCAGCACCCACATGGTGGCTCACAACTACCTGTAACTCCAGTTCCAGGGATCGAATGCCCTCTTCTGGTCTCCACAAACACCAGGATGCATGCACAATCATATATTCAAATAAATACCCATACACATATGTAGGGCGCCGCCCTGCCGCCATCTTGTTTTTACTAGTTTGCTGCCACCATTTGGCGATCCCGTTTTCGCTTTGCTCAGCACTGTTTCACGTGCCTTGCTCAGTGCTGTCTCACGTGCCCTCCCGAGTGGCGAGAGAGTGGCGAGACCCAGCCTTGGCCTATCATGTTTGGAACCATTAGCTCAGGAGAGGCCTGGACCAATCAGACACGGATACGTCATGGCTTTTGTCTACATTGTATATAAGCAGTGCATGCCTGGGGTCTGGGTCCTTCTGCTCCAACTCAAAGAAGTGTGTTCCAATAAAGCGTGTGCTGAGAAGAATCCTGTTGTGGTCGTCATTTCTGCTGGCAGACAGGGCGAGCCACACACATAAAAATTTTTAAAGGTTAAAAACAGTTCCCATTATCTACTTTCACTGAGAAGATAGGGAAAGAAGAACATAGACTTGGCTATCCCTGAAGGATAAAAATATTTACAGAGGAGCTAGGAAATGGGAGAAAGGAAAGCTTGAAAGCAGTTTCTACCCATCCAAGGAGTCCTAAAGTCCTTAAGAATTCCCACTGGCTGCTCTTCCAGAGGTCCTAAGTTCAATATCCAGCAACCACATGGTGGCTCACAACCATCTGTAATGAGAGCTGGTGTCCTCTTCTGTCGTATAGGCATTGTAAAGGAAAAGGCCTAACCAAAGAAAGACACCCTCAGCAGAGCCAAAGAAACACACTTTGTCCCTGGAATCAGAGCCAGTGAAAGAAATACATCCTGGTCCTAAAATTAAAGCCAAAAGGCTAAAAAGGACCAGTGAAAGAAACACACTTTGGCCCTGAAACCAGAGCCAAATCTGACCCTAAACCTGTGTAGAAAACCAACCAATCCCTGAGCACCGGATCTAGCCAGTCTGAGCTCAGGGATTAAAATCTGACCAATTCTGACTCTGGAAATCCCTAGGAAAACTCCACCCGATAAGAAGCCCTATATAAACCTGTGTCTGTTCAGCTTGTGACTGTTACACCTCCCTGGTTGTCATTCTCACAGAGGACAGCCACTCTTCTGCATTCTTTCCTCCCAATAAATCTCTTGAATGAGGTTTGGGTGAGAACGTCTTCCACCGCGTTTGCTGGAGCAGAGACGACCCTGAGTGGAGCTGGCAAAGTGAAGTTGTTACACACCACTCTCCGGGGGACTGGAGTCTAACACTAAACAACTTCGCTGGGGAAGCCCCAGAAACCTTCTCCTGCCAGAGAGGGGAAGCCTTTCCCTGGAGCAGGGTTGTAAGCCGCTGTGCTTACTGTGACCTGTGGGATTCCTTGGCTCGAGAGTGCCAGAATACCTTTCCACCTGAGCTGTAACACTCAGTATTCTGGCTCCTGAGTGCTAGAGTCCCTGTCCATCCCATCCAAGCCTTCAAAATGCCTACAGGCATACATTTTTTTTTTTTTAATTCCCACTGGGGCTGGTGAGATGGCTCAGTAGATAAAAGTGCTTGCTGCCGAGACTGCTTGATCCTAGGGAGAAACTTGGTGGCTCACATCCGTCTGTAATGAGATCTGGTACCCTCTTCTGGCCTGCAGGGATGCATGCAGGCAGAACACTATGTAACTAATAAACAAAAAAGGAAAAAAAAAAAAAAAAGAACACGTAGCCAGGTCATTAAAGAAAGAAAGAGAGAAAGAAAGAGAAAAAGAGAGAAAGAAAAGAAGTACGGGTTTATTTAAGTTATAAGAGCTAGTTAGTAGTTAGAAGGCCGGACATTGGTGGCACACACCTTTAGTCCCAGCACTTGGGAGGCAGAGGCAGGTGGTTCTCTGTGAGTCTGAGAACAGCCTGCTCTACAGAGTGAGTTCCAGGACAGGCTCCAAAGCAATACAGAGAAACTCTGTCTCCAAAAACTAAAAAAAAAAAAAAAAAAAAAAAAAAAAAAAAAAGGGGAGGGGTCTGGTTAGAAACAAGCCTAAGCTGGGAGGTGGTGGCTCACACGCTTGGGAGGCAGAGGTAGTCAGGTCTCCATGGCCAGCCTGGTCTACAGAGCTAGTTCTGGGACAGCTAGGGCCGTTACTCAGAGAAACCCTGTCTGGAAAAAACAAAGAAACAAACAACAACATCAACAACAAAAACCTAAGCTGAGGCTGAGCTTCCACAATTAAAAATGGTTCTCTGTGTCACTCTTTGTGAGCTGGCGGTCCCAGTGAGAAAGTTTGTCTACAAGTTGTACCAGGGGGGACCGAGCATGTGTGAGGCTATGGAAGTCTTATGCAGGAAGTGGGATCGTTGAAACCACAGCATGAACCCTTTCGTCCCTTAGCTGCTTTTGGCCGTGGTTCTCATCGCAGAAATAGAAAAACAAACTAGAACGTTGCACAGGGAACTAAGGAACCGAATGGCATTGTGTTCTTCAACGACAGGTGTGGTGACATGTCCCTGGAACTCCAGGACTTAGAAGGTGGAGGTCAGAGGTCAGCCTGCATTATCTAATGAGACCCTTTCTCTAAACAAACAAAACAAAACAGACCAATGAGGTGGCTCAAGAGGTAGGAGTGCTTGCTACCAAACAAGATGATTGAGTTAGATTCCCCAGGATCTACATAATGGAGAGAGAACAGGTCCCCGCAGTTGTCCTCTGTAGTAGCACACACACACACACACACACACACACACACGCAGACACACACAATTTAAAAAGTAAGCAATGTGCTTGTGATGCTGAGAATGTGTTGACTGTCATGTAACTAAGCACCTCTGCTGGCACCATGGCCCCCATCATCTCAGATGACAGTCGGTGTGACTAGTGAGATGTTCCCAGACTTTTAGCACATGAGGAGGTGGCCCAGGAAAGAGCCACAGAGCTAATCACAGACCGGATGCCTGTTCAAAGCTACGATTTTGCTGAGTTTCCATGCCTGTAGCTAATTGATTCAACACAATGACTTCTGTGTGTCTGGCCTTTCTCTCCTCTAGGGTGTTTTAGGAGAATGTGTTTCAGGATTATTACCAGATGAGTTCAAAGCCTGGCCACTAACCGTGACTGGACTTGGACAGCTTAATTCACCTCTTTCAGCCTCTGTTTTCGTCATCTTCAAATTGGAGATTAACTTAAGTTATAGCCTCTTTCCCTTAAAGTTCAGGGAGCTGGCCCAGTGGGTACAGTGTTTGCCACATACAGCTAGGATCTTAGTTCGGATCCTAAACGCCCATGTAAAAGCAGTGTGTGGGGGCATGTGTCTGTACCTCCAGTGCTGGGGTAGGGGAGAGTCAGGGTCCTCCAGGGAGTCACCGGGCAGCCTGTCTTTCTGAAACAGCTTCGAGTTCACGGAGAGAAACTATCTTAAAAGAAAAAGAAAAAAGTGCTGGAGACTTGCTGCTCTTCTAGAGGGTCCACTTGCAATCCCCAGCACACACTTCCAGCGGCTCACAGCTACCTCTAACTCCAGCCCCAGGGTCTGATGCTTTCCCCTTCCCGTGGAGGCGCCTGCACTCACGGGCACATACATACCCACACATCCACACCCATATACACATACAAATAAAAAAAAAATCTTTCAAAAACATGAGGTATGATAGAGGCAAACACACCAACAGTCAACTTCTGTCCCCCACATCCACACACATTGGTAATGCATCTGCACACACACATACACAGTTATGCACACTCACACACAACTACACACACACACACACACACACACACACACACACACACACACACACACGACTTCCCACAGAAATAGTGCTGCATAATGCACTGTGTTGTAAATGCAGGAATAATTCATGACTTTGAGCTATTCTGAAACCTGCCCAGTTCACAAATAATTGGAGCAATACACCAAAAATATTTCTGAACAAATAGATGTTTGGGGCTGTTCTTTACCAACTTAGTTTGGGCACTCCTGAGTCAGCTGTGAAAGGAAAGGAATCTCCAGAAAATCTCTAACTTTCTCAGCACCCTCTGGGTTTTCTCCCTCTCTGGATGAGGGAAGAAGAAAATGCTCTACTTTAGAGACAAAATCATTTCAGTCCCCAATATGAAAGCCACTCCATGTGAGCACTTGAAATAGCATATGGGAAGGCAACCGGATGACCAGGGGGTTTAGTCGCTTGCCCAGACCTCATTTTTAATAAGTAGTAGTGTTTGGATTTGATGGTAGTTGCTAACAATTGAATACTTAGCCTGGGACAGACATTTATTGCACTGAATTGTCTGTTCTGGTTTGGTTTGGGGACAGGGTCTGTTATGTGCCCAGGATGAGCTTGAATTTGAAATCCTCCAGCACCAGCCTCTCCAACACTGGATTTCCATTGAGAACTACCACACCTGTGTGTTGAGTGCTTTTTTGCGGGGGAGCAGGGAGGTCAAGACAAGATTTCTCTGTGTAGTCCTGGCTGTCCTGAAACTCAAATCTATAGACCAGGCTGGCCTTGAACTCTGAGGTCTGCCTGCCTCTGCCTCCCTAGTGAATGCTGGGATAAAAGGTATGTGTTACCACCGCCCTGCATGATGAGTTCCTGAGTCATATTCTTCCACCTACTATTTATTCACAGATACTATTGTGCCACAGAATGGATAAGGAAAAGTTTCAGAATAGGAAAAACACAGCTTTTTCCTAGTGTCACATCCCCAGAGGCAGACCCAGCATTTGCACTTAATGTCTGGTGATGGTTATAGCCTGCAATCAAGAAAGTAGCTATGGGCTATGGGGATGACTCAGTGGCTAGGAGTGCTTGCTGTCAAAGCACAGGTCCAGAGTTCAAATCCTCAGCAGTCACATAAAAGCTGAGCATGGCCCCAGGTATGCAGGCACCCTCGCTTTGGAGTGTGGAGCCCAGAAGTTCACTGACCAGTTAGCCTAGTCTACTAAATGGCGAGTTTCAGGTTCTGTGACTCTGCATCAAAAAAAAAAAAAAAAAAAAAAAAAAAAGATGATCTACGCCTTTAATCCCAACATCCAGGAAGCAGAGGCAAATGAATTAACACTGAGTTTCTGGCCAGCCTGATCTATACAATAAATTCCGACTAGCCAGAGCTAGATAGTAAGACATTGTTCTTTAGAAAAAGAGGAAAAGAAAGAGAATCTAATACCAGACATGGTGGTGATTGCCTGTAATCCCTGAATTTGAGACTCGAGGCGGAGGATCAGGAGTTAAAGGTCACCCTCAGCTATATAGATCACCTGAGGCAAGCCTGGGTTACATGCGAATCTATCTATAAAAAATGGGAGGAAAAGGGGGAGAGAGAAGAGAGGAAGAGGGGGAAGAAAGGGGATAGATAGGGGGGAAGCGAGGAGGCAGGCTTTGCTGTCCTATCCGCCCCGCTTTATCCACCACTCCCGAGAAAGATAGCCGTTAGGGAAGAAAGCGCACGCTTTGACCCGGGAGAGGAGGATTCGCGTCGCTGCCACGCGGTCCTCTAGGACGCCGTGGCGTCCCCAGCCCTTCAGTTGTCACGCCTGAAAAGGAACGCTTATCCCCATCGCTGGCGTCAAGCTCGCCTGGCGCTGGTCCGAGCTCGGTCCCACCCGGCCCCGCCCTCCGGCCGCCACGCGCATGCGCCGGACAGGGGCGCCTTTTACGACGCTTCAGTCGCTGCGCTTGGCGGCGGGCGCGGAGCGGAGCAAGCGCCGGTAGAGCGGCGGCTCCGGGGAGTCGCAGGCGGGCGGACCAGCGAGCCGGCGGCGTCGCCATGTCGCACGGGCACAGCCACGGCGGGGGCGGCTGTCGCTGCGCCGCCGAACGCGAGGAGCCGCCCGAGCAGCGCGGCCTGGCCTACGGGCTGTACCTGCGCATCGACCTGGAGCGGCTGCAGTGCCTCAACGAGAGCCGCGAGGGCAGCGGCCGCGGCGTCTTCAAGCCGTGGGAGGAGCGGACCGACCGCTCCAAGGTGGGCGGCCCGGGCGGGCCCGGAGCCGCGGGGCCTCCGAGGGTAGACAGGCAGGGAAACTGAGGCCCAAAGGAGCAAGGTGGGCGTTCTGCCTCCATTCCAAGGCTTGTGAGGGAGGAGAGCGGAGAGGACTGCTGCCTCTCCCTCTGACCATTGGTCCAGATGGCTGCCCGACGGCATCGCCTGGCCTAGGGTCGCTACCCGTGTTTCCAACCTAAAGCTCAGGCTCCTTTGAAGACTCCCCAGAAGGATACGCGTCCGCACCGGTCTTTGAATTCGCAGCCCGAAACCCCCCCTCCCGATTAGAACCCCTCCAGTTTAAGAGGGTCTGTGGCGTTTAGAACACTGGCTGAGACTCATAGCCTCAAGCCATTGGGCCCTGGGGTGGTAGGGTGGTGGTGCAGGTCTGTTTGCATGTTTGTCAGTTTGTAGAACAGGGAGGCAAGATGCCTGAAATTGTAGGCTCTTATCCGGTATTTGTTGCTTTCTCTCCCCCCCCCCCCAGTTTGTGGAAAGTGATGCGGATGAAGAGCTTCTGTTTAATATTCCGTAAGTATCCTCTTATTCCGTAAGTATCCCCTTGGTATTGGCCTCAGGTGGAGTAGGCTGTTCCCATTTGTCTCTGCATTCATTCATTGGCTATGTCAAGGGTGCACGTCTGTTTGCAGAAATGGTAGATTACTCTGGTGGGTTTGAGAAAGAAAGGATCATAGGTGTGTGTGTGTGTGTGTGTGTGTGTGTGTGTGTGTGTGTGTTTAGAAATTATGCATTTGTTGAATGACTAATTGAGAAACTGAGGTAAATTTCTTGGAGTGACAGAATCTTTGAAATGACAAGAGACAGGTAAGTAATTGGGTAAAGGTCGTGCTCAGGGTCACACAGCTTGCCTGGGGTTCGATCCCAGGCAGACAACCTTCTTCTCGTTTGCATTCTGACAGATTTACGGGCAATGTCAAACTCAAAGGCATCATCATAATGGGAGAGGACGATGACTCACACCCCTCTGAGATGAGACTGTGAGTAGCAAGGTCTCAGGCCCTCCTGGAACTCCCACTTGTCTTTTCTGCTTACATCCTTTTCAAGGGATAGGGAGGTGGCTCAGTGGGTAAGGATGCTTGCTGCCCAAGCATGAGATTCAGAATTCAGATCCAACACCCAAGCAGAGAACTGGTGTAAGCCCCCGTGCTGGGGGGGTGGGGTGGGGATGGCAGGATTCTAGGGCTTGAAGGTGGTCAGCCTAGCTCCAAGTTCAAAGAGAAACCTGCCTCAAGGGAACAGGTGAAGAATGAACGAGAAAGAGGTGATGTCCACCTCCTGTGCATACCACACACAGATAGGCAGGTCAGGCTGGGTGGGGCAGTGCACACTTGTAATCCTAGCACTCAGGAAACCGAGGCAGGAGGATTATTGTAAATTCAATGGATTGATTGACCTTGTTCTCATTTACATTGAAATGCATGTATTCTTCCTGAATTAATTACATATAGAAATACATTATTTAAGTAATATATATGAATAAAAATGTAAGCTTTGCTTTATTTGTTTGTTTTTGCTTTGCTTTATTTTATTTGTTTGTTTGCTTTTGCTTTGCTTTATTTTTGAGACAAGGTCTCATGTGGCCCTGGCTGGTCTTCAGCTGCAAACCCCTTCCTCCATCTTCCAAATTGCAGGTGTGTGCCACCATGCCCAGATGACCATTTATTTTTGATGCATGTTCTCACTGTGTAGCCATGGCTGGCCTGGAACTCACCGAGCTCTGCCTCTCTCTGCCTTCTGAGTGCTGGGATTAAAGGCATGTACCACCCTGCCCAACTGACTTTTTTTGTGTTTTGTGGTGCTGGTGATGGACAAGTAGGCCTTATGAGTGCTTGGCACCTGCTCTATCACTGAGCCTCATCCCCAGCCCAGTGGCTGTCTTAGATTAAGCATCCTTAGGGCCAGCTGTTTATCTCTTTTCCAAGTGCTGACTGTGGCACCATTCATTCATTCAGTGAAAACAAATGCCCATTGTTGATGACTTTGCAGTTTCCTTAATAACCTAGCTGCAGATTCCTGAGTGTTCTTTATGACTGCTGGAGTTGTTGCATTCAGTAACCATCTTTATACCATCTGTTGTGCTGACATGAAGTCGCTCCATCGCATCTGGCCTCATAGCAAAATTCCATGTAGCTTTTGCAACATCAGATCTGTTGTTGCCCTCTCTTCTGGAGAGCTTAGTTTTTTGTTTGTTTGTTTGTTTTTTATGGTGTTACCTTCCTGAATGAAGAGGACTGTGTTTTGTCATGCTGTGGAGACGTAGATAATTTTCAAGACAGGGCTAGGAACATAGCTCAATCAGCAAACTGCTTGCCTAGCAATCACAAGGATAGGATGTGCTTGTAATCCCAGTGCTGGGAGACCTGGGGATCCCTGGGGCTCATTGGCCAGCCAGCCTCACCTAATTGGTGAGATTCTAACCGGTAAAACCCTGTCTCAAAGGTTGAAGGTGTTCCCAAGAATCACACCCAAGGTTGTCCTCTTAACTGCTACATACACACATATACACACACACACACACACACACACACACACACACACACACACACACACACACACTACACACACACACTAAAAGGGTGGAGAGATGGCTTAGTGGTTAAGCATAATGGCTAGTTTTCCAGAGACTCATGTTCAATTCCCAGCACCCACATGGTGGCTCACAGGCATTTCTTAACTTCACTTCCCAGGATCTGACACCCTCTTCTGTCCTCTGAGGGTACCAGATGCACAAATGAGGTGCACAGACATACACACAAGGCCTCATATGTGAAATATAAAAAGAAGTGACCACAGAGAGATGGTTCGGTGGCTAAGAACACTTAATGTTCTTACAAAGGACCAGGATTTGATTCCCAGCATTTACATCAGGTGACTCACAGCTGCCTGTAACTCCAGTTTCAGGAATTCAACTCCCTCCTTGGGTGTCCCTGGCCACCTGTATGCATATGATGTATACACATAAACTCTTACAGGCATACACATGTATATATAAATGGTAAATAAATCTTCCTCATGCTGGATTGCTTTCTCCAGCCTGAATGGCAGTGTGTGTGTATGCGTGCATGCATGCATTTGATATTCCATGCTTTGCTGATGCCTATGGGAGGCTTGCCCCTTTCTGCTTGAATATAGAGGAGGGAGTGGGAAGGGAAGAGGGAGGGGAGGCTACAGTGGGGTTATAAAATAAGTAATAAAGAAAATGTTAAGGAAAATTTTCAGCTAGGCATAGCATCGCATGCCTACAACCCTAGCACTTGGAAGGCTAAGATAGGATTGCTGAGGATTCAAGGGCAATTGGAGGTGGCTCCTGGCCAGTTTATGCACCATGTGACACCTTTACAAGAAAATAATCATTTTCAAAAGTCTTAAGATAATAAAACAATTTAATTTGGGAGTAAGGTTGTAGCTCAGTGATAGAGGACTAAGCATGTGTGAGGTCTCAAGTACAGTCCCTACCACTCTTGGGGAGGACTAGAGTTCATTCCCAGTAACTACATTGGACGGCTCACAATCATCAGACACTCTCTTCTGGCCTCCTTGGGTACACATTCACTCACACAGACTCACACATTAATAAAACAAATCTTTAAAAGTTTATCTCTGTGTTGAATCATTTTAAGAAAGCTGGATGCTTGATCTGGTACTTTGGATACTTTTCTGGATACTGGCTTCAGTCAGGCAGGTATCCCAGTAGCTCTCTGGTTAAGAGTGTGTGGTCTATGGAGCAAAGTGAGGTCATTTTCACACCGTTTGTCTTTATGCTTTATGTGTATATATGTATGCCTGAGTATGTAGATAAGTATGTGCACCACATTCATGTAACTGCTTGTAGAGGTCAGAAGAGTGTCCTGGATCCTCTGGAACTGGAGTTACAGGTGGTTGTGAGCCACCATATGGGTGCTGGGAACCAAAACTGTTCTTAATCTCTCTAGCCCCATGTGTTTTTATTTACTTTTCTGAATCATGGTCTTTTTACATAACCCTGACTGCCCTAGAACTCACAGAGATCCGCCTGCCTCTGCCTCCCTAGCCTCCCTAGTGCTGAGACTAAAGTCGTGCACCACCAACACCTGGCTCATTGTTTTGCTTTTTGAGAGGAGGCCTCACACAGTACAAACTGGCCTTTAACTCACTATGTAGCTGAGGCTGACCTTTACTCCTGACCCTCCAGTTTCTGATTTCCAGGTGTGTACTACCATACCAGGATTTATTCAAGCTCATGGCAGTCTTCCTGTGTCAGCCTCCCACATGCTGGCATTGGGTGGCTATGCCTGGTAATCCCTTGTTAACCATGTTTGTCCTACTGTACTATAGGATACTAGAAGATATTCCTTCTACCTGGCTGCATGCTGTACTAGTCGACCATTCTTTCTCTGTGCTCACACCCCCTCTCAGGCTCCAGTAATTACTTCTTTACTCTTGTTTCTGTGAGGTCAGGTATGTGTGAGAGCATGCACCATTTCTTTCTGTGTTTAGCTTATTTCACCTAACATGATAGCCTCTAAGCTTGTCTACATTGCATCAGATGACAGATTTTATTCTTTTTATAACTGAATAGCATCCCATAGTATGCTTACATCATATTTTCTGTATTCATCAGTTGATGGGACTGAGGTTGAGTCTTTGTCTTGGCCATTGTGAAGAGTGCCATAAGCAGCAGGTGGCAGTAGGAGTGCAGATGTCTCTCTCATACTCACTTCCTTGCCTTTGGGTATTTGCTCAGTAAGAGAATTGTTAAATTGTATGGCATTTCTATTTCCTGGGGGTTTATTTGTTTATTTTTTAAGAGTTTTCTTTAGTTGGGGCTGGAGAGATGACTCAATGGTTAAGAGTTAAGAGCACTGGCTGCTTTTCCAGAGGACTTGTGTTCAATTCCCAGCACCCACATGGCAGCTCACAACCATCTGTAACTCCAGCTGCAGGGAATCTGACATCCTCCCACAGAAATACATACAGGCAAAACACGAATGCACATAAAAATAAATCATTGAAAAAGAATTGTACATAATCACACCCCTAGTTTACATCTCTATATACAGTGTCTGTCCCCTTTCTCTGCTTCCTTGCCAGTATTTATTTCTTGTCGCTTTGGTAGTAGCCGTTGGTAGTAGCCATTGTGAGGCTAAGATGATAGCCCATGGTTTAGATTTACATTTCCTTGGTTAGTGACTCTGAATATTTTTTCATATTCTTGTGGCTTCTTGAATAGTTTCATTTGGGGGTTTTGAGACAGAATTTTACTACATAACCCAGACTGACCTCAAACTCAGGATCTTCCTGGTCTGCCTCCCAAGTGCTGGAAGCATGTGCCATCACACTCAGCTTGTGTGTCTTTTGAGAAATGTCTTTTCAGTTCCTTTGTTCTTTAATCAGATTAGCTGCTCTTCTGTGGTTGAGTTGAATCCTCTGTGTGTTTTGGACATTATCTACCCCTTTGGAGTAGCTTGCACATACTTTTGTCCTTTTGTAGGTTGAAACATGGACTTTTAACTACAGTGCTACACTGTCTCATGATGCTGCTCGTGAATGTGCACTGTTATTATCCTGCTGTGGATTATTCTTGGAAACACTTTGAAGCAAACACTTGCTTCTGAAATGACACACATTCTGCTGCAGTGAAATTATAGCCCCTCCTTTGTGGGTGTGTTAATATAATACCTGGAGGGACATTCAGCTGAGTGCTTCAGAATTTGTTAGGTGTTTTTGTTTTTATTTTTAAATATTTTCTTTACTGTCAGTTTAACTTTCCAAGGCCTTTTATGAGTCTGTGATCTATTGTGTACTTTTTTTTTGAAGTGGAAACCCCCAATTGTATTTTAAGAAATATTGCTTGGTATGGTGGCCTTTAATCTTAGCACCTGGGAGGCAAAGACAGGCGGATTTCTGTGAGTAGACTAGGCCAGCCTAGTCTACCTAGCAAGTTCCAGGACAGCCAGGGCTATACAACAGGGAGACACTGTCTCAAAAAAAGAAAAAGAAAAATATAATATGGTGTTCAGGTGATTTTTTGACATGAAACCCGCTTGAGTGTTGGGCCACCTGATCTTATCTCTTAACTGTGTTTAATGTTTTTGCTGAAGTGTGCATTTTCCCATGAGTAAGCTGTTTTATTTCACATTTCAGCGTGGGCTGAATGTGCTGAATCGACTCTTTGCCATGCATCCCTGCATGTGACCCAGCTGAGCATTCTCTGCATTGCTTCTTGGGATCTCGAGTCTCTTGAAGATGCCACTAGGTTGTGCTGTGGTTCCTGGCCCTCTACTTGCTGTTTTCATTTCTTTCCCTCCCTCCTTTCCTTTCTTCTCTTTCTTTCAAGGTGGGGTCTTGCTATTGGCCTCAGTGGCCCCAGATGAACTTTGCTCAAGTAGCCCTCTTGCTTTTGTCTCGGTAGCAAGGGCTGCAGGCTTGCACTGCCCCTTTCAGCTTTGTTGTTGGCCTAGGGATGTTTGTATGTAAATGCCAACAAAGTGCCATTTTGAACCTAACTTTTGATGTCCTTTTGATGGAACTGAGGCTAGTTGAGCAGTCAGTAGAGAGTTATAAAACACATATTAATGCATGTTCCTTGACTTTTCTCCCCTTTTCCCACCTCAGGTACAAGAACATCCCACAGATGTCCTTTGATGATACAGAACGGGAACCCGATCAGACCTTCAGTCTGAACCGAGACATTACAGGAGAATTAGAATATGCTACAAAGTAAGCATGGGATCTGTCCTCCACTCTCTGTGTCTTTTCTTCCTTTCATTTTGGAGAAGGGTCTTGATATAAAGCCCACACTGGCCTTGAACTCAGTCCTCCTGTGTGTCTGTCTCTCCAGAGTATCTGCTGCCTTGCCCTGGCCTGTACCATGGCTTCTCCTTTGCTTGCAGTGAATTTGCCGCCTGTGAGCTTCCCTTTCTTTGGCCAGTATCCTGCTCTCTGAGCACTGGAATAGGGTTACAGTAGAGGAAGCTTGATCCTTGGCATGGCCAACTTTTGGCAGAGATCAGGGCACATCACAGACTTGTTAACTTGGAAGTGCTGGGCAGTCCCAGCTGAGCAGCTAGTATCACTTAGCAAGGGTGTTTGCAGAATTCCTCTGCAAAATGGGCTTATGGCAGACTGTTACCTGTGCTCACCTGGTTTCTTCTTTGATGCTCTTCTTCTGATTGATCCTTTCTTTTCTCTTTCTTTCTCTCTCTCTCTCTCTCTCTCTCTCTCTCTCTCTCTCTCTCTCTCTCTCTTTCTTTCTTTCTTTCTTTTGAGACAGTCTTGCCATATATCCCTGGATCCCTGGCTGGGCTAGAAAAATTTGCAGACCAGACAGATCTTAAACTTGTGGTAATAGTCCTGCCTCTGCTTTCTGGGTATGGTGATGACATGTGCCACTATGCCAGGTGTGGTTTTTATTCCTTTTTCTGTCCTTCTTGCCTTAGACAAGATCTGGAAAATAAGTGTTCACAGCATGAATTACTTTTTGAAGGAAACTAGAGTGAAGGACCAGGAGTCCTCTGATGCTTGTCTCAAGTTAGGGCTGAATTGTTGTCTTCCCTGGTGGTGCGATGCATACCACATGATAAACTGTGTCTTCTCTCTCCCTTCCTTTTCTATCCGCTAGAATTTCCCGGTTTTCAAATGTTTATCATCTCTCTATTCATATTTCAAAAAACTTTGGAGCAGATACCACAAAGATCTACTATATTGGCCTGAGAGGAGAGTGGACTGAGGTAAGAGGATTGGTAAATGTGTGTCTGCACCCCAAGGGTGAGGTATTGGTTGTTCCATGTGTTTATAGTTTTTTTTTTCTTTTTTGTTTGCTGTGTTTTGAGACAGGCTCTCACTATATAGCCCTAGCTGGCCTAGAACTCATTATATTATGTAGACCAGACTTGCCTGGGTCTCACAGAGATCCACCTGCCTCTGCCTCCTGAGTGCCTGGCTTCTTAATTTTTTTTGATTTCATCATAATAATTGTTTTCATTGGATAGATGCAAGTTTTTTTTATTTTTCTAATTGATGTATTTTGTTTATGGAGGTAGGTATGTGTGGGCTGTAGTATGTGGGAGTCATTTCCTTCCACCATACTGGTTTCAAGTGTAGAACTTAGGCACTTGCTGACCCCATGTAGGTATTAAGGGAATTTCTTTTTCCTACTTTTTTTTTTCTTTTTCTTTTTTCTTTTTTGGTTTTTCAAGACAGGGTTTCTCTGTGTAGCTTTGGAGCCTGTCCTGGAACTCAACTCTGTAGACCAGGCTGGCCTCAAACTCAGAGATCCACCTGCCTCTGCCTCTTGAGTCCTGGGATTAAAGGTGTGCACCACCAACTGAATTTCTGTCAGTTCATGAGTATTTTGATACAGGATGTGGGTGTAGCTCAGTGAC
Source organism: Cricetiscus sungorus (assembly GCA_030556225.1). Classification (NCBI taxonomy): domain Eukaryota; kingdom Metazoa; phylum Chordata; class Mammalia; order Rodentia; family Cricetidae; genus Cricetiscus; species Cricetiscus sungorus. The sequence goes on along the minus strand of JANBXA010000734.1, from coordinate 130,042,335 downwards.
AGCTTAGCATGCGGGAGGCCATGGGTTGTACCCCATCACACTTTGTAACAGTTTCTTGTTCTGGACATTAGAGATAAGTTCCTGTTCTCACCTGGATTTTCTTGGCTGCTGAGAATCCTTGATAGTAGAGCGTGGTCTTTGCTGGTTTCTCACTATTAAAGTGTCAGCAGAGGGAGCTTCAGAGAGGACATGTGGCAGGGAGCCTGACTGAGCAATGCTGTATTTATTATTTGTGCTCTGGGAAAGGAGGACTCCTTAGTGGCCGCTGACCTCACCTTTACCTTTGCTTGTAGCTTCGCCGGCATGAGGTGACCATCTGCAATTACGAAGCATCAGCTAACCCAGCGGACCACCGGGTGCATCAGGTCACCCCACAGACACACTTCATTTCTTAAGGGCTGCCCGGCTCCCTCAGATGCACTGTGAGTGAAGATGTGTGACCACCTGCTGGGAAGGACTGAGGAGGCTCCAGCAAGAGTTGCCTGCCGCAGCCTCGGCCAGGCTGTCTTGGGGTTGCTGCAGGAACCTGGCCTGTGGAAACTGCTTCACCATCAGGAGCGGTGTGGGTGCCAAGGGACAGTTGTTCTTTAAGGCACTGCAGAAATGGGCTTAGGCTGGGTGGCATCTGGAAGTCATGAATAACATTTGCTTTTCCAGTCAGTGTGGCCATGGGATCCCAAGTGTCTTGTTGCTGTGGCAGGTTTTTTTTTTGTGTGATTTGTCCTTTTTTAAAAAAGGAAGCTTTCTCGGTTGCAGGAACCCTCCTGAAATCCGAGTTTTGTGTTTGTGTTAGCTATCAGGAAGATCTTCAACTAGAAACACATGTTCCTGCTTGCTCCTCCTCCCTGTCATTGCTCAGCATTTGTGTCAGGGTGCCCAGCGGGCGCCATATGTCACACACAGGTGCCCCATGATGGTGGTTGGAAAGGAAGGGGTCTCCTGGTAAATGACTGCTTGGGGGAGGTTTCTTCTCTCTGTCTAGCCAAGCAGGTGGGAGAACACGGAGTCGTTTTTCTGTGTTAGTGACCTGGTTGGGGTAAGATTGGGATTTACTAGAGATCCCCCCAGACCTCCTTGGTGTTTACTTGCTTCAAACTTGTGTTGTAAACTCAGTGCTGGAATCTGGAGACCGTGGTTCTTCTGTTCATGGCTTTTATTCACTGTGACTAATGAGCTTCCTAATAAATTCTTGTCAGACGTAAGTTCATCTTTTCTTCTGTGCTCCTGGTACTGTGCAGCTTATAAGTGGATACAACACTCATACACATAAAATAATTTTAAACACAGGAGAGTCTGGAGGTATCGAACAAAGTGAGGACAAAGCTAATCAGAGCAGTTAGTACCTGATGAGAATACAAGTGTTACAAAGCATTGAGACCCCTCCCCCTTTTTCATTAAGTAAGGAGAGTTGGTAAGGGAATGAGTGCCGAATCTGGTCTTGGAGAATTCCAGGGTGGCCCATCCTAGTCAAGGAGGATATGCAGTTCTTGCCACTGAAAGTCTTTTGGGGAACCAAAGTTCTGAAATAAACCAGAATACAAACATAGTTCTCTCAGTGCATGAAGGTTATCTACTGAGCCACAGCCTGCTTTGTGTGGGACATTGGGTAAGGGTGTAGTTCAGTGGTAGAGTACCTGCCTAGCATGTGAAAAGCCCTGGGTTTGGTTCCTGTCACCAAGATAAAGACTATTTAAATTTTTTCTATTAAGGGGATGTAAAGTTAAAAACCTCACAACAGCCATGCAGATGGCTCTGTGGGTAAGAATGCTTGCTACTCAAGTCTGATAATCTTAGTTGGGATCCCCAGAACCCAATGAAAAGCCAGAGCCCATGCATTCATTGGCTCTGTAATTCCAGTGAAATAGGCAGAAATGACAGATTTCTCCAGGAGGTGGTCAGGCCAGCTTGACTGGAGTATACAATACAATAGCAAAAGAGACTGCCCCAAACACAAGGTTTGCTGGGTAGGTTAGTCCCAGTCCTTGGAAGCAGAGGTAGGCACATCTTTGAGTTTAAGGCCTGCCTGGTTTACATAGCCAGTTCTGAGAACTGATGACTGAACGTGTTTTCTGACATGTGAACAAAGCCAGTATGTACATCATACACACAAAACATCCAGCCCTCAAAACACTAGCCCATTTGTTCCATGAATATCTGCTCACTCAGCTCCTGGAACTGGACCTGTAGGTTTGAAGCATCACTTGCCAAAGTGCCACGTGGCTCATGACGAATCTACATGGAGCTGCATTTCACCCACAAACCTACAGGCAGGAGGCCAGCTGTATTGTAATGTTTTTTCTTTTTCTTTTGTCGGGGGGCATATTTTGAGACAGGGTTTCTCTGTGTAGTCCTGGCTGTCCTGGAACTTGCTCTGTAGACCAGGCTGGTCATGAACTCACAGAGATCCACCTGCCTCCCGAGTACTGGGATTACAAGCCTGTGCCACCACCATCCTGCTCTTTCCTTCTGTTATCCTCATTTGTGACATCCACTTCAGGGCTTTGGCTTGTTGTGTGGCCCCTTGATCCTAGTAGTCCAAGTTGCATCTCCATGACCTGTTGACTTAAATTCAAGAACAAGTTGTTCCTTGGCCTGGAGGGAAGTGCTTTGTTGAGCTTCCAAGCTTGTATTGCTTTGGGTTCACAGAAAAAAATTAGTGTAGGTTAAACTGGGAGAATGAGTCCTCAGTTGCCGAGGGACCCCTGTGACTCATTTCCTGTTTTCAGATCCCTACTGGCTCTCTCTCAGGGATTCAGTCCTTCAGTTCAGCTTGTCTCTCAGCCTGGTCTCCAAGCCCAATTCCCACTTCACCAGTGTGACTCAGTGGTGATCAAATGGAGCCCTTTTGTTCCCAGCTCTCAGCTGGTGGCGTTTTGTGCTACCTGCAAGGCATCATTTGACAAGGTCAGTGTCAAACCAACACTGCCGGTGCTGTTCAGTATCCTGATACAGCCTACGTTCTTTCCCAGGGTCCTTCTTCAAGTGATTAAGGCCTCACACTGTGATTTTACAGTGTTCAAAGCAAGTTTACATGGCCTCATTGGCGCTTAACAGCAAAGTTATGAAATAGCAGGTGGTTATTATCATTTTATAGCTGAGGAAGCCGGTCAGGAAAGGCAGATTACAGTGTAATCTTGAGGTTGCTACTTATTTACTTCCTTTTCCCAAGGCTTAGTTTCCTCATCTTTAAAGATAAGCATGGAGGGCTATGTGATCTCAGGTCTTTTCAGGTCAGGATGTATGGCTGCATCCATGATCCTGTGGAACTCAAATAGGGTTTAAAAACCAGTATGGAGGATGGAGAAGAAGAAAGGTGAGCAAGGAGAAAGATCTAAAGTATATGAGGTGTTAGTTAAAAGCATTCACAAGTTTTGTGAGGGAAGCCAATCTCTGGGACATTAAAGTGTTCCACTACAGTAACCATATTACTATATATGTATGCAGTACTGTGCGCTGGGGACATAAACAGTAAAATGTATCTTATTGAAACCAAACAGTGGTTCATACCCAAGACCACACCTGGAAGTGTGCCCTTCCCTATGGCGATGGGAAGACGGCCAACTTTTTGCTAAGGAATACTGTGATGGAACGCCTCTCCTCCAGGACGCAGGTCGACCAGGTGGGCTTGGCTGACAGAGCATCTGGGAATCCCATGGCATGTCCAAACGCGGCAGGTGGCAGCGTTTCATCACAGGGAGTGGTCCCATTGTGGGCAACATGGCAGCTCCTAGCCGGGAAACCCGGACCCGCTTCCGGGTTCCGTACCGCCGGCCAGGCTACTTCCGGCAGTGCGATGGCTGGGTTCCCGGGACTCGAACGGAAGTTCCGGCGGGGGCGGCCGAGGGGGGAAGAGTGTGTGTCTGTGCGGGAGAAAGGGGAGAATCGCCGAACGGTCTCGGAAGCCCCTGGGAGTGAGGTACCCAGCCATGCGTGCGGCGAGGCTGCGAGGGTCCCGGGGCGGCGGCAGGGAGCGGCTGGAGGGCGCTGTCCAGTCCTGGGACAGCCGGGCCAGGGGCTGCGCGCGTGGCGGGAGAGCGTCTGCGCGCTGGGCAGTGGGAGACCCCATTGTGGGGCGGAGGCTCCCCCGGGTCAGTGCCCCTTTGTGGACGGGTGCTAGCCCCGAGGCAGGGTAGCAAATGCCACAGTAGGGATGCGATGACCCTGGGTCAGAACCCAAGTTCCCACTGTGGCGAATGGGAGATGCCGGGTCATCCTTTGGAGAGTGGGAGCTGGGTGGAGGTGGGAGCCCCCAGAGCAGAGGAGAAAGAGGATCCTAGCTTAGAGAGGCAGGTGCATTCCCTGTGGGAAGAGGAACCTCGGGGTCAAGAGGTGTGGAAAGATGCAGTGTGATCTTCCCACCTTGAGGGGCAATCGGGGTCAGAGCTGGAAGGTGGGAGCCTACAGGAGGGCGGGGCGCCCTTAAGAAGACACTTAGAAGCAGGTAGCGGAAGCTTCCGGAGTTTGGAGGATGCTAAGGATGGGGAGGGGCCAGTCAGCCTGATATTCTTTTGTGTTGGAAGTCCCAACACCTGTTCATTTGGAGACCCATTTGGAGTCAGTGGTAGCAGCAACAGCAGGTAGCCCCGTGGAGGTGGGAAGGCTTGGAACCACAGTTTATGGTGGAAGGAGGCAGGGAGTTGTTAGGCTTTCACGGGACATAGGTGGCTAGAGACCCTAGCAATGTCTTACTGAGCCAGAAACTGCTGTGAAGACTGGATAGGGGCTGGAGGGGAAGAAGAGGGAAGATGGAGAAGATGGGGAGGCGGGTGGGGCTGAAAGCCTGTTTTCCTGGCATTTTTCCCCCTTCATCTCTCTAGGGCCAGGATTCAGGCAAGAGGGGCTCCAGGGGTCCCAGGAAAGGGATACCTGGGACCTTGGGAGGAGGTCGTTAGCACTCAGCAGCTTATCGGGGAGGCTGCAGAAAACACCTTGCCTTTCCTTGTCCCCTGCTTCCAACCTCTGTGCCAGCCCATCTGTACCACCTTTCGGCTCTGGGGTTGGGTTGGAATCAGGAATGTGAGTTCTGGACCATGAGGATAGATGCCCCTGCTTCTCAACTTTGGGATGGAGCCAACTTTCTTTCTTGGTCTTTCAAGACAGGGTTTCTCTGTCTAGTCTTGGCTGTCTTGGAACTCACTCTGTATAGACCAGGCTGGCCCCGAACTCTTGAGTGCTGGTATTAAAGGCATGTGCCACCACTACCACCGGGCAAGGGCTGTCTACCCCTCTGCCCCAGACTTCTCTTTGCTTGTATTTTTCCCTTGGCTTAGAATCAAACGGTGGTGATGTGTAGAGTTGATGGCCTAGGTGGGCTTCTTAAACCAGGAGGTCTCTCTGGCCTGACCTAGCACCTTCCCTTGCACAGGCCCAGCCTGCAGGAAGCCCTGCAGTGTATGTGTGGTAACACCATGTCTGTGCCCCTGCTCACCGACGCCGCCACCGTGTCTGGAGCTGAGCGGGAAACGGCTGCGGTAAGGACCCCTGGGCCAGACATGTGGGAAACATGGAGGTGAAGCTAGTAATCCCTTGGCTGGGGGCCGGGGGAGGGGTGAGCTGGAGTGGAAGGGTCTAAAGGGGGCCTTCCCGTGCCACTTTTGTCTTTTTTCAGGTTATTTTTTTACATGGACTTGGAGACACAGGGTGAGTGAGCTGAGGGGTGGGATGCTCCTTCATCAGTTGGGGCTGGAAGGCCATTGTCCCTCTCAATCCTTCCTACACGGTGCTTCTTCTTCCCTCCCACAGGCACAGCTGGGCTGACGCCCTCTCCACCATCCGGCTTCCTCATGTCAAGTACATCTGTCCCCATGCGTGAGTATCACCCCAGCTAGAGAGGAGCTGTACAGGGAGTGGTCCTCTAGTCCTAGGCCTGGTTCTTTTCATCAGCTGCTCCCTGGGGCTTGGGCTTAAAACCGGGCAGGCCTTGTTCAGCCCTAGAACCCTAGAAATGGGCTCCAGGTCCTGCCTTCACTCCCCAGGCTTCCTAGACCCAAGACCCCCTAAAAAGAACCGCACCCCCAGTACTCACCCTCTGAGCTGGACCCCATCACCGGGTGTTAGTCTCTGCTTCTCCATCCTCACCGCTGATGCCCCAACCCCAGCCTCCAGCCCCACGTGGCAGGTTGCCTGGCAACACTTGAAACACAGGCTCTGTCTGCTGGGAGGGGGGCCCCCATGGGCAGTTCTGCCCATTCCCAGGCTCACTACTAGTACCTTATTTTTCCTGAGACCTCTGGCCACCCCTCCACAGGCCCAGGATCCCTGTGACACTCAACATGAAGATGGTGATGCCTTCATGGTGAGTTTGGGGCAGGAAAGAGATGGGAACTGAGGGAGTTGCAGGGGCTGGCCAGGTCTTCCAAAATCTGCTGCCTCTGCTTGTCCAGGTTTGACCTGATGGGGCTGAGTCCAGACGCCCCAGAGGATGAAGTTGGCATCAAGAAGGCAGCAGAGAACAGTAAGGCCCCAGCCCTCCCTTTTTCCCTCCCGCCTCTCCCTTCCCAAAGCACTGGGCAGGCCCACTTGCTCCCTCCAAGCCTCCAGCAGTTTCTCCACCTAGTCATGCCTCCCCCTCCCTCCAGTCAAGGCCTTGATTGAACATGAGATGAAGAATGGGATTCCTGCCAATCGAATCGTCCTGGGTGGCTTTTCGCAGGTGAGAAGGGTGTGAGGGGGAGGGGCTGGATGTGTGAGCTGTTTCCTCCTGACCTGTTATTCTCTTCCCCCCCAGGGCGGAGCCCTGTCCCTTTATACAGCCCTTACCTGTCCCCACCCTTTGGCTGGCATCGTGGCATTGAGCTGTTGGCTGCCTCTGCATCGGAACTTTCCCCAAGTGAGTGTCCTCACAAGCCCCTCCTCTCCTGTGGCTTGGCCACTGTCCTCAAGTGAGACTCTCCACAAGCCCTCCACTCCTGAGGGTCTCTGTGACTCGGCCACTGTGCTGCATGTAGCCCTGACCTTGCCTTGGAAATTATTACTGGCCCGCAGGCAGCCAATGGGAGTGCCAAGGACCTGGCCATCCTTCAATGCCATGGGGAGCTGGATCCCATGGTACCCGTGCGGTTTGGGGCTCTGACAGCTGAGAAGCTCCGTTCTGTTGTCACACCTGCCAGGGTCCAGTTCAAGACATACCCAGGTGTCATGCACAGCTCCTGTCCTCAGGTCAGTGGGGATGATCTACTCCGATGCTCTCCCTATGCTCTCCCTCCTCCCTCCGGCAGGGAGCCTCACAATCTCCTCTCATCTCAGGAGATGGCAGCTGTAAAGGAATTTCTGGAGAAGCTTCTGCCTCCGGTCTAACTAGTTGCTGGCTCTCATTGTGGTCCCCCAGCTCATGAGGGACCCAGCAGACAAGCACCGCACCATCTTGGATCTGAGCCGGTCGAGCCCCTGTCCCTTCTCTTCCCACCCTGTCCTCTTCCCACAGGCCTCTGGGGCAGGTGGCCGAGGCTGGCCAGGCCTTGCTGCTGGCCTCAGTCATCTGGAAGTCAGCAGCTGGGGTGAGCTGCTTTCTTATCCACTTCCCCAGAGGCGGGCCCCAGCAGCAGTATTGGAGGGGCTGTAGGCAGCGAGAGAAAGGGGCCCAGCTGCTGACCCACTCACTCAGGACCTCACTCACTAGCCCCGCTTTGGGCCCCCTCCTGTGACCTCAGGGTTTGGCCCGTGGGGCCCTCATGGGCCCCCCCACCCCAGTGATTCTGCCCGGATAATCGTGTCTCTCCTGCCTCACTGCAGCTGCTTCTCTGTCACAAATGTGTCCATGGCCCAGGGCCCTTGCTACTGTGGGCTGGCTGCCTGCTCCTGTGCTGGTGAGCTGGTGAGGAGGTAGAGTCCCTCAGGGCCTCCCTTAGCCCCTCCCCCCAGGGGCTGGGCCCTGCCTCCCCGTGGCCCTTCCTTGCAGGCCTGGAGCTTGCAAAGCTGGATTGAGGTTCAAGGGGCCCCTGACCCCCTGCTGTGTCACCCCCACTATGTCCCCACTCTAGGGCCAGGGAGGTGTGGGGGGAGGAGTTGTGTCTTGTCTTCTGTCTCCATGTGGTTTTGGGTGTTTTTCTTGTTCTGTCCTGGATTCCGATAAAATTAAAGACATTGCTTCCTCAACTGTCAGGCCTGCCTGATGTAGCTAGCGCAGTTTTCAGCTGTGAGAATCTGCTCCAGGCTAAGAAAACATTTTTATTTTAAATACTTTGGAAATCATAGCAGTATAAGTTAATGCCAGGGGGAGGCTATGGTCCCAGACCGCTGGCCCTCACAGGCTTGAGGGTCCTATGAGCTCCTGGACCATGGGGGAGATGGGCTGGAAAGACCCAGGCTCCTTTCTGCTTTGTTGAGCCAGGCAGAGGGCTCCTGCCTGGAGGGCTGAGCTGGCATTTGAGGTAGGGTGGCCTCAGCTTGGCCCCAGAGCATGAGGGTGCAGGATCCTGTGGAGGCTGGAAAGTAGGCAGCAGCTGCACTTCTTTTGGTCCTTGGTAAGGAGCTCCTCAGGCCTGTGCCCCAAAGCCCGAAGGGTTCTGCTTCTGCCAGCGCCATAGATCTTCACCTGTGCAGACATGGGCAGTCAGAGCTTGCCCGAGGACAGCCCAGGCCAGAGTGGCCCTTATAGCTAATTCATCACCCCTCCAGGTTAGGCAAACACTCACACATCCTGTCCAGCCCCAAGGCTGCTGTCCAGCCCAGCTCCTCATGGGCCAGGCTGGGGTTGGCATAACAGGCTGCCACGTCACCTTCCCGCCGTGCCACCACCTTGTACGGGATCTGCAAGGAGGTAGTGGACACTTAGCTGAACCTGGGCCTCAGGAACCACAAGTGAGAGCGGCACCTAGAACTGAAGTTGAAGGTGGCTGGAGGAGACGGTGTGCTGGGGCGCCTACTGCATGGTTAGGACCTACCTTCTTCCCTGAAGCCTTCTCCATGGCTTGGACCATCTGCAGGACAGAGTAGCCCGTGCCTGTGCCCAGGTTGTAGATCTGCCCAAGAGAACGGGATGTTGTATGGGGTGTCTCACCTACCCCATAGGCCACATTGGCTCTGGATTCCAACCCTTTCCCTCCCTGGCTTCCTACCCGGCAGCCACATTGCTCCTTCAGCTTCTTCAAGGCTGCTATGTGGCCCTTGGCCAGATCCACCACATGGATGTAGTCCCTTACACCTGGAGGGGAACGTAGTTCAATGGGAAGTTTGCCCCTGCCCCCAGTCTCCCTCCTTTCTCTGACTCTTAGGCTCACCTGTCCCATCCTCCGTAGCATAGTCATCACCAAAGACATTCAGGGCCTCTCGTCGCCCAATTGCCACCTAAGGCAGAGGTCAGGTCAGCTTCCTCAAGGACCCTGGTACCAGTGATACCCCAACGCACCCTAGGATTATCCCCCCTACCTGGGAGACATAGGGCATGAGGTTGTTGGGAATGCCCTGGGGATCCTCGCCGATTCGGCCAGAGGCATGGGCACCAATGGGGTTGAAGTACCGGAGCAGCACTGCATTCCAGGCCTGTGTGGTGCAGGGCACACGCAGTGAGTCCCAACTCAATCCACAGCCGTCTACCTCACCCTTGTCCTTTCTATGCTCTCTATGCATGAGCGAGGGATGGCACCCGCATACCAGTTGCCATGACCTTGGGCAGGATATTGCCACTTCTGAGCCTCTTGTCTCCTTGTGGTGAGAGTGCCCAGGGTCCTAATCGTGGGCTCAAAGTGAATGGGATGAAAGATGGGGCGAGAGGTCCTCACCGAGTCTGCCTGGCACAGGTCCCGGATCATCTCCTCGATGAAGAACTTGGACTTTCCATAGGGGTTGGTACAGCCCCCAGTGGGGTGGGCCTCGTCCAGAGGCAGGTACTGGGGGTTCCCGTACACGGTGGCTGAGCTGCTGAACACGAGATTCTTCACCCCGTGGGCCCTCATAATCTGGCCGTGGAGGGGAGGGTCAGTGGCCTGTGCCTCACCAATTAGTCCCACTTGTTACTCCAGCCTAGGAGGGTGGGGCTGAGGCGACGGGCACGCTCAGTTACAGAGAGGGAAACAGGCTGGGAGGTAAAGAAAGGCATGTGTCCAAGATAATACAGCTTGGGTCCTGTCTGGTGCTCCCACACAGGCCCCTACTGTGGCTGGCATGCCAGACTGCCTGGGGCCCAGCTGGGGTCTGTGTCCCCTTCCTCTTACCTCCAAAAGCTGGATGGTCCCTGTTAGGTTAACTCTATAATAATCCAGAGGCTTCTGCACTGACTCGCCCACAGCCTTGAGCCCAGCAAAGTGGATGACGGCCTTAAAGCTGTGCTGTGCCAGTAAAGCAAGGGTCAGAGGAGGGAAGCTCTGCAGCCAACGCTCCTTCCACCTGCCAAGCAGCCCCACCTTTTCTCTCTAGGTAGCCCTGGCTGTCCTGGAACTTGCTATGTAGACCAGACTGGCCCCAAACTCAGAAATAATCTGCCTGCCTCTGCCTCCCTGGTGCTGTGTTTAAAAGCATGCACCACCACATCCAGCTAGCACCCACCTTCTTAAAGAGGTTCTGTAGGGCTGCCTGGTCCAAGATGTCCATCTCCTCAAACTCCACAGAGCGGCCTGTCAGTTCCTGGACCCGCCGTAGGCTCTCGGGCATGGAGTCCCCTCCTGGTGGGCATGTAGAGGCTATGAGTATTAGAAGGGATGGAGTTCTGGATACAACCCCTCCCTCCAGAAATCACTCACTGCTTTACATCCAACTCACTCACCACGTATGGCATTATGGAAGTTGTCGATGACCACTGGGGAGTAGCCTGCCTCCAGCAGCTCCAGGACTGTGTGGCTGCCTATGTAGCCAGCTCCACCAGTGACCAGCACCTTCTCCGCCATGGTGCCTGCTAAGAGGGCAGAGTTTCAGAGGGTGTCTGCTCAGGGATGCTGGTCCCCTTAACCTCATCCATCTTGAGTCAGCCCTGGGCCTGACTGGATAACTGTCACTTTCTGGCTATGGGGGCTGAAATGTCCCTACCCTCCCTAGGCCAGTAGCTTCCATTTCTAGGACTAATTACTGTGCACATGCCATGGAGGGCCCAATGGGGCGATTTAAAGGCCCCCATCTGTCTATGTAGGACACATCGTATTGCCTAGTTCCCATTGATATGGGGCAGGAAGAGAGTCTTTTGAGGACCCACCCTTCCTGCCTCCCTGTCTGGAGAATGGGCAGACCCAAGCAGAAGAGAACATGGCTTCACGGTTGGGAATGCTAGGATTTAAAAAAGGGTTGTTTCTATAAACTCAGGTCTTCTCCCAGGAACAAACGTTTCCTGGATTTGGGACTAATGCCTAGTTTTCCAATAACCCTTCTACTTGAGGGTCAGTTGGGAGGAAGCAGAAAATACAGCAAATGACTTCAAGGGTGGGGTCCTGAGTCAGGGAGGCTGAGCCTAGTTCTGAGGCTACAGTACGAACGGGCCCTGGAGTTGATAGGGCTTTTCCACCCTGGGGCAGCCAATAGCTCAGCTTTGGCCCAGCTGGGTCACTCCCCAGCTTGAGGCAACAGATCCCGCCCAACTTCGGGCAGCATCCAAGTGGGCTGGTGTCGACGTGGATTTGGCTCGATTTCCACTGCCAGGTGTGCATCCCGCCCTAAGCAAACGTCTGGGCGGACAGAAAGAAAATCCACACAGTAAGGCCTTTCATTCTCGAGATCTGGCCTGCTTCCGTCTTTCTCCAGGCTGCCTCAAGTCGCTGCTGGGGTCATTCTGCTGCAGCCCACCGGACTGGGCGTCCACTGCATACCAGAATTACTACCCCGCACTTGTGCTCCCCCTGCCCCCACATCTGGATGAGGCAGGTGCTCCACTAGCATTTGGTTCTACTGTCATTTGGCCTGGGTGGGGGTCACACGGGATCACACAGCAGTGAGACCTGGGCTGGTGGGAGCCCCTAACATTCTCCCCGCTACTCTCCGCTGCTCCCGCACTGCGCAGGGACGCGGTGAAGTGGTCACCCAGGGGCCCTGGAGTCAGAAAAGCTGATCTGAGGCCGCTTCGCTCCAGACCTGGGGGGTGACCTTCTCAGTTTTCCCAGTCTGTACAATGGAAGGGAGAGGACGCTGGGCACCAAGAGCCCGGACGCGGCCCAGCTTAACGCTGGACTTTGGTCTTGGGCTGGGAGCGCGAGCGGGGAGCCGGGTCCGGAATGAATGGGTTCGGGTGTCCCCCACTAGGGCCGCGGGAAACGCTAACATAAGGGGCGGGCTAGCCCTGTCTCGAACACGGACCGACCCTCTTGGAACTCCCTCGCTCCCCGCCGACTACAGGCCCTTCCGTGCCCACTAAGCCCTACATTCTGCAATCCCAAACCTTCCGAGGATCCCGCGCTGGCTCCAGGTGCCGCCTCCTGCGACCAGCGCGGCGGCCCCTTTAAGAACTGACAGCCCAGACTGGCCACGCCCCTTTCACGCCCTCCAGGAAATGTGTCTATTGCAGGGTTACCTGCTCTACGGTGGCTCTAGAGGGACAGACGGCCTGCACAGGCTTTAGGCGACTGCGCAGTGCGTTTTCGTCAAGGACGGAAGTGAGGGGCTCGGGCCCCATCCGCTAAGTCCTGGCTGCGGAGGAGACACAGGGCTAGGAAGGAGTGTGGCGTTTCTAGGCTCCACCTCTGGCTGCTGCACCCCGAATGATCGCTCCCCGCTCCACTCTGAGCCGCTGGCTTCCCCGCATTTGTCAAAACCTTCGGGCTGCTCTAGTTGGAGGGCGTGGCTGGCCCGGCTTTGACCTGGATCCAAGTCCACTTTGGGAAGAAACCCTGGAGCGGGGAAGCCTCAGTAGCAATTAGTGTGCCCGTCACTGAGCCACTGCCTCCCTCCCTCTCCCAAAAGTGTGTCTGCGCCTGCCAACCATATAGCAATCCAAGACACAGTTTTGTCTCAGATTAAAGTAAGAGGCGGGGCTGGAAGATGGCTCAGAGCACGCTTGCTGCTCCTGTAGCGGATCAGAGTCCTTTTCCCAGCACCCACAAACTGCCTATCATTCCAAGAGACCCTTGACCGCACCTGAGGCTTAGACCACGCCCATTGAGGGGTGAAGACAAGGCCGGTTGGGACCTTGGGGGGAAAAGGCTGAGGAGGGGGCTTGGAGAGCTCTCTTGCTGGAAGCTGAGAGGAGAGGATCCTGTGGAACCTGCTGGTGTTCATCTGTCTATGTTGTGAGTTATTTCTCCCTGAGTAAACATCTATTCGGCCTATTTGTTTCTCCTGATCCTTATTAAACATCAATATCTGGTGTCAGAAGTGGGATCCGGATTTTCACCGGACCTGGTTTTCACCCAGGTGGCAGAAGCCGCTCCCTTCCCCCACCATCCCCAAAGGGGCAGGGTCCCTTGCCTAACCAGGTGGACACACCACAACTTGTAGGATGTTTGCCTCTGCCCTACAACTCCTTTACCTCCACAGCGGCCCGGAGAAGGCACTCACTGCTTCTCATTTTTTGCCCATTTCCCCACTTTGCATTCGCACCAGGCAGCACCCGCCCTGCTTGTGTGTTTCCCACGGCCCAGCAGTGCTAGCAACACCTATTAGCCCTGCGGTCCCAGCAATCGCACAGGCTCCTTTTACTTATTCGTTTAACAAAATCTTGCTTGCCATAGTTTGTTAAGAGCTATTCTACAGGGACCAATATCAGAAGGATCGTCTGCTGCCAGACGCTATTTGGTGGTTACGGCTGGAGGTGTTGAGATCTACAACTAAAAGCATCAAAGTTCCAGGACAGCAGAATTACACCTAAGGTAATTGCAACATTCTTTGCAATTTAAGTTGATAAAATATCTGAGGTCAATTGTCCCATACCTATGGCGGATAATCTTACAATGCAGGACTTTAGGAATTCTTTTACTTCTTGTATAGAAGGAATTTTAACAGAAGAAAACCATGACTTAACCAATATATACATTTTTTTGGTAATAGCAATGGGTTTCATCATTATTATGATATTTTTAAAGAAATGGTTTGAGATTAGAGTAAACAATAAGGAACTTGTAAAAACCATAAGAGAGTTAGTAACAAGGATTCAAAATGTAGAAAATGACAATAGAGAGCTAAGAAACAGAACGCAGAATATTGAAAATGATAATGGAGAGCTGAAAATTAGAACGCAAAACAGAATCCTTAGAAAAAAGGGTTCAAAATATTGAAAATTACAATGAAGAGCTTAAAATTGGAATGCAAAACATAAAATGTTTAGAGGAAAAGGTTCAGAATATTGAAGATGGCAATAAAGAGCTGACAGGTAGAATGCAAAACATGGAACATAAAAATGACCAACTAGAAAACAGAATTTGTTTCATATCTGATACCTCAATAACCAAAATGGAAACAATGCAATGCATTACCATGCTAGCAGAAACAGCTCATTCCTGGTTGGACGAATCTACTAATAAGGTTAAAAAACTGGAACATCAGATGGAAAGACTAGCAGATAGAATCTGTTCCATGTCTGAGGATAACGGCAAGCTAGCAGATAGAACATTGTTTCTAGAAGGCAGTTTACATGCCATTCAGATAATATCTAAGGATGAGAATATTAAAAACATGGAATCATTCGTAGTTGGAGAAAGTAAGAAACTGACTGATGCAATGAAGTCTCTAGAAAGTTACATGGTTCAAGAAGTTCAGACACTCAAAGAAACAGTGGTGAATAGATTTCAGGCCTTAGAAGACCATCAATCTGACATATCAGAAGGAGAACTACAGGGAACAGGGCATGAAAGAGACTTAAAATTTTCTACACCATTTAGGGTCAGGGGAGTTTTCCCTGTATCTATTAGTGAAAAACCAGAAATGAAAAAACACCCAAAAGGTGGTGTTGCTTATCAATGGGAACCAATAAGTATGAACGATTTAAAAGGTATAAAGGAAGCAGTAGTCTCTTATGGCATGCACTCACCATATGTGAAGCAATTAATAGAATCATGGGCAAGGAATAACAAGGTAACCCCTAAGGACTGGGATCAATTGATATCCGCTGTCCTTGAAAACTCCTCTCAATTAGATGGAGGACTTTATGGAGAGAGGAAGCAAAGGCTCTTGAAATACAGGGCTTAAAGAAAGGTTATAAAGCTCCCCAAGATAAAATTATTGGTGAGGGTCTTTATGCTGACCCAGAAACCCAAGCTGCCTATGATGACCACACCTTGTCTCTATGCAGTACAGCAGCTTTGAATGCTTGGGACAAGGTTCATGAACTAAGGGAGAGGATATATACTAAGATAAGGCAAGGACCAAGAGAATGCTTTAGTATATTTCTAGAAAGGTTGTCTAGGGCAATACAATTAGAGGTAGCAGACATAGATGCTAGGCGAATACTCATAGAATCATTAGCTTATGAGAATGCAAATCCACAGTGCAAACAGGTGCTTTGGCCTTTAAAAATCAAATCAGCACCCTTAGATGAATGGGTCCTATATACATCCAACATTGAGTATAATGACAATGGCACTGAAGCTTGGGTAGGAGAAGCCATATCTAAAGGTCTGAGAAGACATCAAGATAACAGAGGTCCTAACTATGGGGACATAGCAGCTTGGGTAGGAGAAGCCATCTCCAAAGGTTTGAAAAGATATCAAAATGTCAGATATTTTAACTGTGGTAGGATAGGACATCTAAAAAGAAATTGTAGGCAAATTATTTCTAGAAGTAACACTCCCAGGAATGAAACGAACAGAAGGCCTCAGCCTTCTGGGTTATGTAGAAGGTGTGGCAAAGGCCGACACTGGACCAATGAATGTAGATCGACCAGAGACAAGCAAGGAAACCCTTTACAATCAGGAAACTCCTTGGGGGGGGGGGCCTCTCGAAGGCCCCCAAGTCAAAGGTGGTCCAGACATTCCCAGTCACACTGGAGGACAATCTCCCACAGGACAATTAGAAATCCAGTGCCAGATGTTATTCTGTAAATATGTTTCTCATACTGGTTAATGAATAAAGCACTGTTGGCCAATAGGAAAGCAAGGTAGGCGGGGCTAGGAGACAAGGAAAGAGGAAGGAGTAAGGAGGAGTCAGCATGGAGAGCCTGGAGAGAGCAGCACCCCGGGCCAGCTCGGGTAAGATGAGCCACGTGGAAATACTTAGAGTAATAGAAATGGGTTAATCATTAAGAAAGAGCTAGCTGATAAGAAACAAGTAATAGGCCAACAGCACTGTATCAAATACAGAGTCTCAGCGTGTTATTGGGGGCGGGCGTGGCGGTGGGACCAGACGGCTGCCAGGAAAACATACTTGTTACAGGATCCCATGCCCGCTTCTGGCCTCCATGGCTGCCTGCACATACCTGACATTCTCCCACATATACATAAATAAATCTTTCCTGGTGGCACAAGCCTTCAATCCCAGCACTTGGGAAGCAGAGACAGGTGAATTTCTGTGGAGGTCAGTGAGGTCTACACAGTAGGTTCCATGCCAGCCATGGATGAATAGTAAGAACCTATCTCAAAAAAAAAAAAAAAAAAAAAGAGGCAGAAAAGAGGTGGAGCTGGAAGATAGGGAATCCGGCAATGGCACTTGTTACTCTTCACAACACCATTAAGTGCAGCTCCAGGATCTCAAGCCACTCTTTCTTGGGGCTCCTGTAGTCACTGTCCCCACCCCCCTACACACACACATACACATTATTTTTTAAGTGAGGAAGAAAAGCTTCAAGAAGGCTCAGTAGTTAAGAGCTGGTGCATGCAGGTGCTTTTGCTGAGGACGGAAGTTGTTTTCTCAGCACCTAACCTGCATGGTTTACAACTGCCTGTATGGACAGTCCAGGTGATCCCCCATCTCTTCCGGACTCCTCACTTAAACTTGCACATACCTATGCGTGCGTGCGTGCGTGCGTGCGTGCGTGTACATACTTAAAAATAAATCTTAGGGGCTGGAGAGATGGTTCAGGGGTTAAAAGGGCACAGAACCAGGTTTCAATTCTCAGCACCCACATGGCAGCTCACAGCTGTCTGTAACTCCAGTTCCAGGCATCCAACACTCTCATACAGACATACATGCAGGCAAAACACAGATGCACATAAAACTGAAAATAAAAATTATTTAAAAAGCCTGGCGGTGTGGTGCTTTTCTTTAATTCCAGTATTCAAGAGTCAGAGGCAAATGGATCTCTGTGAGTTCAAAGTCAGCCTGGTCTACAGAGTGAGTTCCAGGACAGCCAGGGCTACATAGAGAGACCCTGTCTCAAGAAACAGTAACAACAGAATCTTAAAATAATTTTTAAAAAGAGGCAAGAAGTCAGGCATGTTGGCTCCTGCCTGCAATCCCAGCACTTTCGAGGCAGAGGCAGAATTGCTGAGTTCAAGGCCAGCTTAGACCACATATCAAAACTAATGTAGAGCTTATGAAAATTGCAGTCCATGAAGATTTAAGTTTGATACCCAGAACGCATATGAAAACAAGAAGAATTTTTTTTTTCTTTTAATGCAAGCTGGGGCTGGAGCCGTGACTCAGAGGGTAAGAGCACTGGCTGCTTGCTCTTCCAGAGGTCCTGAGTTCAAATCCCACCAACCATATGGTGGCTGACAACCGTCTGTAATGAGAGCTGGTGCCCTCTTCTGGTGCACAGGCATACACGCAGGCAGAACTCTGTGTATTTGTAATACATCTTTTAAGCAAATAAAAAGTCAAGCTGAACATTGTGTTTGTCATCCTAGCACTGGGCATAGGGACAGGCAAATTGCTAGGTGCTCACTGGCCAGTTACCCAGCCTATCTGGCTAGTTCCAGGCCAGTAAGAGACCTGTGTCACTGCTCTGGGAACAGAGAGGCACAGCCTCAGAAGCAACCCCTTGGGAGTCTGATGGGAGATGTTATTCTGTATATATGTTTCTCATACTGGTTAATAAAGCTCTGTGGCCAATAGGAAACAAGATTGGCAGGGCTAGGAGACCAGGAGGAGGAGAGAGGAAGTAGTTGGAGTCGAGATGTAGCCCGGGGAGGAAGGAAGATGCCCGCCGAGGCTCCCAGATAAGATGACCACGTGGAAATACTTAGATAAGTAGAAATGGGTTAATAATTAAGGCAGAACTAGCCCATAAACAATAATGGTAACTGGCCAACAGGATTGAATCAAATACAGAGGCTCTGAGTGTTATTTGGGGTTCACATGGCGGCATGAGACCATGGCGGCAGGACCGGCGGCAGCAGGCAGGGGAAAAACCTCCCGTAACAGGAGTCCTGGCCAGCCGCCATGCTGGTCTTGGGAATTAACCCACAGCCATGATTTCCAACCACTGGACAGGGGGCTCTGTGTGAAGATGGAAGAGATCAGACAGGAACCACTCTTCCCAAAGAATGACCTGATTCTCCTACTCATAAACGAACGCACATTTGCATGATTGGATATCAGAAAATTAAACCTTTAATTACATAAGCTGTTGTCAAAAATCACATACAGAGTGAAGATTTCCCAGAGATGCGGAGGTTGACAGATGGCCACCACTGCAGATCAACCCCCACCATCTCAGCAAATGCTCTGCTGGCTTGAGGGAAAACTGCTCTCTGTTCTCTGACGTAGAGCAGGACCCACAGGCATGGCACGGTGGACTTCAGCTCTGTTAGCCAGCAGATTCACCCAGGAGACCCAGGGCCATCCCAAGCCAGTGCTCAGACACTCAGCAGAGCCGGTCCACTGTGAAGGGACACTTTCAGGCTCCAAGGCCACTCAGTCAGCCCCAGCCCTTCCTGTCTAGAAGGACCTTCGTGATACCTGTCCATTTGTCCCCATTCCATTTCCCCCATCAAGGAATCATTTGTGCATGCCACCTCTACTGTCCCGGGTCGCAGGTGAACAAGGGCTCAGAGTTTGCAGGTGGCCTGTGCCACTTTAGAGCTGGTCTTTCTGTTCAGGGCTTGACAGATGAAGTCTCCGGCTTCGAGGAGCTTCTGAAGGTCCACACCCTTGAAGAAATGAGATAGAGGATGAAGGAAATCAGGGCATGCCCTCAACACCTAGGGAAAGAGGTTAGACAGCTTTGGCACAGAAAAAGGAAAGGTGACAGCACACAGGCCCCTGTTGCAACCACTGTCTGGGAGATTGCGTCTGGCTGGCACCAGGGTTCTCTTACATTGTTTGCGTTTTTATTACATTTATTTATTTATTTATTTATTTATTTATTTATTTATTTATTTATAGAAACAATATTTTACACATCAGTCCCAGTTCCCTCTCCCTCTTATCCTCCCATGCCCTCCACCAATCCCCCCATTCCACACCCCACCCATTCCCCAAGGAGGGAGGCCTTCCACGGGGGAATCATCAAAGTCTATCGCCCAGGGTTCTTTCTTCAGAGTGGCTTGTGGGTCCACCGCCAGAAGAGGGACCTTATTAGTCTTGTCCCATCTCCATGTTCAGGGTCGAGCACAGGGCCTGGCCCATGGGAGATGAAATGTTCATCTATTTGCCTCTGTGTCTTTCTACCTGTGCCAGGAATGGCACCCAAACCATTGCTCATGGTACAAGGGTTCAACTACCGAGCCGCTTCCTCACCCCACACAACTGTAAGAGCAATTCCTTCCTATCTGCGGCTGAGCACTCTACATGGTCCCTTCTGGTACTAGAGACTGGACCCAGGGCCTCGCCACTGACCTACACCTCTGGCCAAACACTTTCTTGTGCCCTGTAACAACCTATGAGTGCTACTTATACTGCCGTTACCCGAGTTTAGAGAGATGACATAGTCTGAGGTTGCACTGCCTGTGAGGAACAGACCTGAGTTTTAAATGGTCAAAACTCAAAGCAGAGACACTGTGTGACCTCTGCACCGCCACTGAGGTCCCTACAGAGTCTGGTGAAGCCCTGTACAGCTACTTTTACTGTCCTCGTTTCAGAGAGAAAACAGGCTCAGGCTCAGGGAAGTAACTCATTGCATGTCATGAAGCTGGCCCCTCTTAAGGCTCTTTCCATCCACTTCCTGGGGGGCCTCCTAGACCCCAACTATGGGCACCACTCTGACACCTTGGTCTCCTGCGCTCATGATCATGTTCAACCGGACCAAAGTCTCTGCCGCCATGTTGCTTCCTCTGCCAGAGACCTCTCTCCTCATTCCCTTTTTGGTTGGCTCCTTCTCATCCTTGGAATCTTAAGTCTACTCCTTCTAGGTCACCAACCAAGCCTTTCCAACTGTTGGCACCCTTGTCTATGGTTATTCATATACACACCCCAGGCTGCTCTGCCAGGGCCTCTAACCACACAAGGTTCCTTTCCAGCCACTTTCCACTCTCCTAGATGATTATTTAGCCTGTCCTCTGCTCTTCCAGAAATATAAAGCTCCCACAACCCCTGCCACCCTTCTTCTAAAGGCCACCAACCCTAAGCATGCCCATCATCCCTATCCTGTTTCCAGGTCAGCCCTGGTTAGTTCAGGGATGTCACCACCAGGGGGCAGGCAGGCTTACCGTGTGAATCCCTAAGCCGGTCAGCATGTAGACCAGGTCCTCGGTAGCCAAGTTCCCCGAGGCCCCTTTTGCATAGGGACATCCTCCCAGTCCTGCCACAGAAGAGTCCACGACACTCACTCCCATCTGGAAACATACAGATGGTGAAATGTGGCTGCTGCCGGAGCCTGAAGCCCATGGAGCTGCTCCTCACAAACCCCCTGCCCTGGTGTCAGGAATTCTACCAGAGCCACTCTCCTGCCTGTGACCCTGAGGAATCCACTGAGGGGCAGCGCTTCCCTCCTGGGATCAGTGGTCTCTTCTGCTAGAGGATCTTCCCCCATCCCTTCATGGCTGGTTCCTGGCTCCGTTTCCCCTTTGGGGCTCTCCTTAGAGAGGCCCCTTTGAGCCACCAGTCTAGCTCCTTGGTCCAGTGAGACTGGTAGAGATAGCAGATTCAGCTCTTGGGCAGTGTTTTGTTTTGAACTGAGCCAAAGAAATGGGAGGCTGGAGGGCTCTCAAAAGGATTTACAATGGGCTAGTGAGATGGTTCGCTCAGAGGGTAACAGCACTTGCCACCGAACTGGACAACCTGACCTTGATCCGTAGGCAGAAGGAGAGAACCAGCTCCTTAGTCCTGAGCTCCACAGGCACACACACACCCCGTCAGGTCTTCAGGTCTAACACGTGCTATGGCCCCGATGCCAGCATGAAAACCAACACCAGAGGGCGCCATTGAGGCAGGTTTCACTTGCTTACTCTCTTGAGTTACTAATGTCTCCTCCACTCCACGTTCCCTGAACCTGGTATGCACCCGCTTCAGGCCTCTGTACCTACCTAACCACCTACCTGTACAGAATCCCCTCTTGTCCACCAAGCCTGTTATCGTCTGTGAGAAGACATTCCCTTAAACTACGTGTGTCACCATCTGTGGCCTCATATACTTTTTTTTTTTTTTTTGGTTTTTTGAGACAGAGTTTCTCTGTGTAGCTTTGGAGCCTGTCTTGGGACTCTGTAGACCAGGCTGGCCTCAAGATCACAGAGATCTTCCTGCCTCTGCCTCCTGAGTGCTGGGATTATAGGTGTGTGCCATAACTGACAGGCTCAATACTTTTGTTCAAGACGGGGTTTCTCTGTGTAGCCCTGGCTATCCTGAAACTCACTATTGTAGACCAGGCTGGCCTTGAACTCACAGAGATCCATCTGCCTCCCATGCTGGTATTAAAGGTATGTACCCCACTGGCACTTCAATACTTTCATTAATAAGTAAAGTGAAACTGGGCTGCCCTGCCCCATGCCCTCACAGGGATGGGGCACATGGCTTTCATTACCTGGAGCGCTACCAAGGTGTTAGCCAGGGCTTGGCCATAGGTGTCATGGCAGTGGACAGCCAGTGCGGCCACAGGCACCTCGAGCATGACAGCAGTCAGCATGTCTTTCATGAGTCCCGGGGTGCCTACGCCAATGGTGTCCCCAAGGGAGATCTCATAGCAGCCCATTGAGTACAACTTCTTGGCGACCTGGAAAAGCGGACAGACACCAGCATATGACTGACACTAGGGTTCGGAAGCAGGGACGCTGCCCAGAGTTTCACCTCCCTCCCTGAAGTGCTGTGTTCCTGTTGGGTCCTAGACCCTGACAACTCCATGGGGATGGTGAGCATTACCCGAGGCCACAATGGAGGCAGCCGCCGAAGCAGCCCGCGTCTCCCCTCTGATTCCTCCACAGCGGCTGACTGAATCAGGAAAAGCCCTTCCTTTGGCGGCAGGATCTGCCGACCGTGGGTCTAAGGTACTAGCTGTGTACTTTTGTACACTTTAAGGGGCCACAGGGAGCTATGTGACTTTACAGGAGCTCATCTGTCACTGCCAAGCCCCAGCAGCCAAAGCCTTCCCTGAGGGAGGCTGCCCACGCCTGGCTCTGCGCAGAGTGGGGTGGTGGCAGCAGACACAAGTTTACTGATGGTCACCCTGACAAATGGCAGAGGCATCCCACCTTCCACCCCTGCCCATGTGCCCATCAATCAGGGGACAGCAGTGGCAGGCCTCTGGGGTCACGTGATGCTAAGTTCATGTCCCTACCCTGCTTTCAAGATCTCTGGCTTTGGGGTGTAATTTTTCTGAGCCTCAATTTCTGCTTCTGGGAAATGATGGGCTACAGTGAGGGCACTGAGCCCACAGCAGCCTTGGCTGCCACAAGCTATTGGGCAGGAACAAAAGGGCTCTGTGGGACACAACGGGTAAGACCCAATCTGCCATGTGCACCCTGGGTGGCAAGTGACCTGCTCCCCAACTGTTCACGGGACAACGGCATCTAATGGGCAGTGAGGCTTCCTGGTTGAATTCCTGGGTTACTCACACTCAGATCCTATGCTGGGTCCTCCTCCGTGTAGCCCTGGCTACTAGTCAGGAGGATGTGTGTGGTCTCTGTCTACTACAAGGGATCTGGGTACTCCTGGGGACTCCACGCTGGTGATCAAGCCTCAGCCCATGAGACTAAAAGCTGAATGCGGGGCTTTCAGGTGGGGTAGAGACCTGGCAAGGAGGTGACCCGAGGGGCAGGTGTGGGCTGTGCTCTCAGTATATGAGTGTGTATGAGGGGGAAACAGGGTCCTACTGGGAAAAGGAGGTGAGGGCACCTGTGCACACAGGTTGGCAAGGATGTTAACCCTCACGAGACCCTGACCCACTGCACACACCTCAGCTACTTTAGCCGGGGAGACCTTCCCCTCATAGGGACATCCGAGGGCACAGGAGACATACCTGTGGAAAAATGGGAGGAACGGTGTCAGTGCCCCCAGCTCGCTGGCCATCAGGAATGGCTGGTGACCATCTGACACACATCCCAGTGAGCCCACAGTAAACATGAAGCCGGGCAGGAGGCCCAGGACTGGGTGAAAGGTTAGCACTGAGTGGGAGAGAGGCTCTTTGGCCTGGTTTCTGGAGCACGAGAGAAGCCTGAAGGATAGGCAGGGCTAAGAGGCCAGTTCCGGAAGCAGGGCTGCAGGTGGCTGAGAATTCGGTCGGTACAGGGAACTAGGGTGCACCTGAGCTGTCTGGAGGGGCAGCCCCATGTACTGGGGGGGGGGATGCTCTAGTATTCAGGTCACCAGCGCCAGGATGAACACACAGGTTAGCACAACAAAAACAAGAACGGATGTGAGTCAGTAGCAAGGCTCGAGGGCCCGATGGCTCATCTACTCATTTATTCAATTGATGTTTACTGAGATGAAGACGATGCGCCAGGCACTAGGGCGAGCGGGGAGAGGACCCACGAATGGGCCCTAGCCTCCAGGAGCTTGTTCAAGTCAGGAGCATGGCAAATAAAACCATGCTCACAATAGGAAGGGGAGAAAATTCCAGAAAGAGATGAGCCGAGAAGGAAGCAGCAGGAGGAAGCACAGGCAGCCAGTGTAGCAAGGGTCGGCTAAGCAGACCTCCCTGAGGCCATGGTGCCGGAGTTAGGAAGGGGAGGTCTTCGGAAAGCAGGTTGTAGTCAAGACCTGGCATGCCCGGGGCAGAGCAAGGGACAGAACAGCTAATGCGGGAGGGGGGGGGGGGAGAGTCAGGGGCACGAGAAGGATAACAGAAGGAACACCCTGGCCTGACCCGTGACGGTCTTGTGGGCTGTAGAAGCAGGGGCTGCTCTCCCCACCCTGCTGGCATCGGGAAACCCTTACAGAATGAGACGAGGATGGTAGTTCAAGCCTGGTAACCCGAGCACCCGGGAGGCTGAGGCAGGAGGATTGCCAGCCTTGGTGACATAATGAGTTCTAGGCCAACATGAACTTAGAGTGAGATGCTGTCAGAAAAACCAAACCAAACAACCCAAACCTTCATGGTCAAGTAAAGAATTCTACATTTAAGAGATGGAGACAGGAGCAGTGGCACCCACCTTTAATCCCAACACTCAAGAGGCAGAGGTAGGCGGATCTCTGTAAGTTCCAAGCCAGTCAGGGTTACACAGAAAGACCCTGTCTCAATCAATAATTAGATAAGTAAGTGATAAGTCAAAATAAAAAGAGATGGAGTAACGTTTGCTGAATCAACATTACAAAAATCGTGGTGTGCTTTCCACCTTAATTTTTCCATTCACTCTGCAAACATTGCTAAACAAGAAAAAGTGGCATGGTGGCACATACATTTGATCCCAGCACTTGGGAGGCAGAGGCAGGCAGAACTCTGTGAGTTCAAGGCCAGCCCGGTTTTCAGAGTGAGTTCCAGGACAGCCAGGGCTGCATAGTGAGGCCGTGTGCCTCAAAACAAACAAAAAATAAAAAGCAAAAAGAAAGAAGAGAAAGAAAACGTTAAAAGATTACCAAGACAGCACAGGCTGGGGTACTGACTGGAGGCCCAGCTTTTCCGCCTTCCTTCCACCTGCTCATCTGGTCTTGAGCACCTCCTGTGTACCGGGGCCTGTGACAGGAAAGCTCAGTACCCAGGGACAGTGGGAAGCGGCCTGCCCTGAGAAGGAGCCCAGCCCAGTGCAGCCGAGGACATGACAGCTAAGTGCCATGTTTCAGGACATCAGAAGACTTTGGAACCCAAGGAGGTGCGCTGTCTCCTGCTGAGGGACAAAGGAAACCAAGAGGAGCTGACAGCCACGCAGCACCCCGCAGGGGCTGAGAAGCAAAATGGAGGAGGAAGTGTCCTGTCCATGAAGGGTGAGGTCACAGGCCTGGAGCGGGGAAGCAGAGGGCACTTGGGCAGATGGAGGGGCGCTCCACACAGTGTGCAGAACACAGTGTGAAGCAGCAGGCCAGAAAAGAGCCATGGGCTACTGTGCGTGCGAGAGTGAAGGCCTTCACTCACTATACATAGCTCAGGGCAGAGCACAGCCTACCCGCTACAGGTTCCATCAGTGCTGAACCCCAGCTCAGGGCAGAGCACTGCCTACCGCTACAGGTTCCATCAGTGCTGAACCCCAGCACTGTATTTCTTGTTTTGTTTTTTGGAGACAGGGTTTCTCTGTGTAGAACTCCCTCTGTAGAAGAGTCTGGCCTCAAACTCAAGAGATCTGCCTGCCTCTGCCTCCTGAGGGCTGGGACTAAAGGTGTGCGCCACCACCGCCTGGCCCAGCCCTGTATATTGCTGTTGTCTGATTTTGTGTTCTGAGACATGTTCAAAGGCATGTGCTACTAGGCCCCACGCCACCAGGCCTGGCTCCCCAGCACCGTAAGAATCAAATCCTAGAGCTGGGCATGGTGGTGTTCACCTCCCAACAAGACACAGCTGGATGTCTGTGAGTCCCAGGCTGGCCTGATCTACACTTGGTCAGCCACCAAATTTAGGTCTGAGAGAAACCCCAGATAATCTCCTGACTCCGCTCACTTGGAGAAAGGTGCAGGTGTGGAGCTTGGGTTGCTCCCACCCAGCAGGAGACTGAGGTGGAGAGAGTACAGCGTGGAGGAATCTGGCTCCATCCTACAAGGGCGCTGAGGAAAGAGTCCCGAGGCCCGACTCACCCTCTCACGGGGATGCTGGCGGCCCGTGCGGCCTTCATGATTCCATCAAAGCGCTGGAAACTCTCATCTATGGAGCAGTTCACATTCTTCCGGGTGAAGAGCTCAGAGGCCGCCCCAAAGATGCTTACTTCCTTGGCACCCGCAGATACCTGCCAATATCCAGATGAATTCCTTTAGCACATCACTCCTGGAGGAACTGGTCCCAGTGGCAAAACCTTTCTTGTGTCAAGTTTTATGGTCTGTGACTGTTACAAGTTGAACAGTCACATAAATAAATAGAAAATAAGTTGGGGCTGGCGAGATGGCTCAGTAGGTAATTCTGATGACCTGAGTTCAATTCCCCAGGACCCGCATGATAGAAGGAGAGAATCAAGTCACTCAAGTTGTTCACTGACCTCCATATGAATGCAGCCGCACATGTATGTGTGTGCACACACAATACATTTAACAACAAACAAATACGTGGACATCCCAATCCCCAGTTCCCCAGAACATGACCTTACTTGGAAATAGTGTCATTGCAAATGCACTTAGATAAAAACGAGATCACAACAGGGCAGGATGGGCCTAATCCAGAGTGACTGGCGTCCTTAAAAGATGGCTATGTGAAGACACTGAAAAGAGGAAGGTGACCTGAGGGTGGAGCGGGCACTGAGTGAGGCACGTACAAACCGAGGCTCCCGTGAGGCCGCACGAGCAGCCAACACCTCCTGACCTCTGCAATGTGAGCCAGCAAAGCCATTCCTGTTATGGTTGCAGTATTTTCTCACTGCAGCCCTAGAAAACTTATAACAATTAGAAAACAAGACAAAAACAAAGCTGGGGACGTAGCTCAGGGCTGCAGCGTTTCCTAGTTAAGTGTGAGGCACTTGATTTGAACCCTAGGATCTGGAGATACCAAAAAAAACAAAGTCTGACGTCCTCCAAGGAAATCAACACTGCCACCATCAACCTGGGGTGGGGGTGGGGGTGGGGGATGGGGAGGAGTAGAGGGGTGTCACTCTTGAAATAAGTTTATGACTAATTACACAATCAGCATCTGGAGACACTGTTTCGAACGTTACAAGTGTTGGGTGTTTAGCAGCCACTGCAGAAGCTCCCACGAGCAGCGTTGTCACCCTTCCCTAAAGAAGTGAGTGATATGTGTGTGCTACAGAGATGGTGCAGTACTTAAGAGTGCTTGCTGCTCTTGCACAGGACCTAGGTTTGATTCCCAGCATCCATTTGCCCCCTAACAACTGTTTGTAGCTCCAGTTCCAAAGGATCTTATGCCCTCTTCTGGTCCCTGCTGGTACTGCATGCACATGGTGCACAGACATCCAGGCAAAACACCAGAACATATAAAATAAATGAAAAAAGAAGTGGGTGATCCCAGGACATAATAGTTTTAGGAAGTGTGTTTCTCTCAGGCTCTTGCCAAGCACTGACTGATAGAAGAAGCATCGATGTGTATTCTACTGCCTCCCTAATGGGCTCAGCTGTAAGTACCATCAACAGTCCTAGTTCATGGGCAGACCTGAAGCTCAGAGGTTAAGCCATTTGTCAAGACAACAGAGCAGTGAGTGACAGGGCTGGACTACATTCTCCCAACCACCAATCTGGTACTGCTCATCACCGCCAGAGATAAGCTGTTCAGAGCGATATCCCAGGATAGGACTGGAAGACGAGGCAGGGGCTGATGCTGTCAACCTCTTACCGCTTCCTCAAAGCCTTTCATATTTGGAGTCAGGACTGGATAGTTGACACCAGGAAACTTCTGAATGCCCTTCAAGACTTCAGAGTGGTCAGCCATCTGGGAGCCAAAGAAGCCAAGAACTGAGCGGTAAAGAAAACCTTCTCACCACTGAATCTTTTGTTTCCAATGCTTCCCTTATCTGTCTGACCATTCAGGGGTCAGGAGACACCCTGGGCATCGTGACCTCGGCAGCTCCTACAGCCAGTACTGCCAGCTCTGTGGTACCTGCAGTCACATCTAGCAGCAGCCACCTTTCGAGAACCTTCTCTGGTGGGCCCTGGGCACCGTTCCCTCTGCAATGCCTGGCACTCACTGTCATGGGATGGTTTGCCCACCCCTGTGAAGCAATAGGCCTTGCTCTCCCATTTACAAACACAGATGCTGCAGATGGCTGTGGGGATGACTAGGAGACACTTCAGAGGCTGCCTCTAACCTGAGAGGGCAAAGGCCTCACTTACCAATGGCTCCAATAAACTAGCAGAGCCCAGACTGACTCGGACCCTGGCTGCCAGGACATTTCCCCTCCTGTGCTACATAGAGCTGAGACTCACCTGAGACCCCTCAAACCGATGCTTCCAATGCCCAGTAGCTGCAAGAGCAAATGGGGGGCTTCCCACCCTCCCATTTGGGACAGCTTCTTCTGGAGGCTGAGCTCACCTGGGGAACCCACTTTGGAGAGACAAAGCTGGTGGCTTCGATAACGGGGAGCCCCGCTTCGGAAAGCATGTCTATCAGCTTGATCTTCACTGGGGTAGGCACAATGTTCTGTAACAGACAGAAATCCAGAAAAGGCAAGTCAGCAACATCGGAACCAAAAAATGGGCCTTGGCCAGAAGTCAGACCTCAGCCTGAAGCTTCCACTGTGCTAGATCCTCGGACACTCACGTGAACTCACACACACGGTCTCCAAGTCTGACAGAGTGGTCCCCTGGCAACAGATGGTTACTCAGCTGAGGTGCTCATTTTTGTGTAGACGCACCATTATCCTCGGATGCAGACTCTTCTTTAACTCAGTGTGTAGGTTTATGACCCCATTATAAACTGAGAGCCATGTGCCTTGGCCATGGTGGGCAGAGATGACTCTCCACTGCCCCCAAACATCGACCCTCCCCTCTCCTCCCTCACTGCTTCTTTTTCTTCCTTCCTCACATCGAGTCACTCACCAGGGCCTATGGCTCCCTTTCTAATCTACCCTCAAGATCCCAGGTGTCTTCCTCAGACAACTCATCCTATACTGGAAACTTCCCCAGCTGCAGTCTCCAATGCCTCACTTTCCTGCCCAAAAGCCATCCACAAGGGCAGGAGAGACGGCTCAGCAGTACAGGACCCTGAAGACCCATTAACTTCAGCTCCAAGGGATCTGATGCTCCCTCCTGGCCTCTGTGGGCATTGCATGCATGTGGCAGGTATACAGATATAGGTACACACATATACATTAAAAACAAAAAACAAAAAACAAAAAAAAAAAAAAACAAAAACCTTAAGCTGGATGGCAGTAGTGGTACAAATAACTAAATATAAAAATAAGAAACTTAAAAAAAAAAAAAAAAAACCCTTTCATGGTTCCTTGGTGCCAGCCAGTAGGATTATGTTACAAGTCCTAACAATTCCAGGTCTATCATTGTATTCCCTGGGTTGTAAGCTAAGAGGGCACTGGGGATTGAACTCGGGTTCTCTGAGCAGGAAGTACTCTTAACCCCTGATCATGTCTCTAACCTCCTCACAAGTCACATTTCTAGTGCTCAAAAGCCACACATGTTGCTACCATAAATGGTGTATAAGCCACATTAGAAGTTACCTTTGGCCACTCGAGTCCTGTACATGTGGCTGCACATTCAGGTGCAGAACTCTTACACTTTTAAGGACACTTACGTCCTTAGTGAATACTTACACACACACCTAGGCCTTTTCTATTTCATCCTCACAGGAATAAAGTTGAATATATATTCTGTTTTGCAGTCTGGAGTCACTTAATACACTTGTATTAGCCTGGCAGTGGTGGCCCACACCTTTGATTCCAGCACTTGGGAGGCAGAGGCAGGCAGATCTCTGTGAGCCTGGTCCACAGAGCTAGTTCCAGGACAGCCATGGCTATCACACAGAGAAAGCCTGTCTTGAAAGACAAACAATATCCGCAGAATTTATTTCACTTTACCAAAAAGTCCATAATGTACCTGACCCAACTTCCCTGGAATGCTCAAAACAGATGTGTGAGCCATCTTTTCTGAACCGGCTTCCATGTTTACCTTTTCATTTTGCAGACCATCGCGGGGACCAACTTCCACGATCTTCACCCGCTTCGGGAAAGCACCCATGGGGGAGGTGCTAACCTGTGGTTTAAAAGAGCACGCGTTAGCATAGGACGCTGCAGGCTCTTCCTTCCCTACTGCAAACACCGATTTCTTCTCCCTACTTAACTCCACCTGGTCTCTTTCTGGATGAAGATGAAAAAGCCAACTGTGCGTTGGGCAGGAATGAGCAAGAAAGCCGTGCTTCCAGACAGGTCCTCCTCTGCTTCAGACCCATTTCTCACTGCCCATTAGCACATTTCTCATTCAGCACTTCCCCCAACCCGGCACTGCACAAATACTTGACTCCATCCTGTCTACTTCTGCAAAAGATATCACAGGCACCCTGATGCTCAGCTGGGACCCGACTCACCCTTTCCTAGAGTCATCCTGCTTGGAGGCTCTGCAGAATTTGGCTGGCTGACCTCATTACTCACCCCTACGCTACAGCTCTCTTCTCTCTAGAACACACTGCTATGCTCCAGTCCAGCAGGGCTGGCCTCTGCTCATCTATTCTTACACCCACCAATCATTTAGTCAGTCAGAGAGCCTTCCTCTGACTAGCCTTTGAAGAGCTCCGTATTTCCCAAGACTGCAATGATTTCTTTCTATATAAGCTGGGAGATCTTGTCTCTCTCTGACCCATCTCGTCCTGACCGGCACTGTCCTGGCAACGCACTCAGTAACACTACAGGAAAAACAAATAATGCACAAAAGGCATAGCTGTCCGGAGGAGAGCAAGCACTGGGCACGGAGAACTGAGTCTCAGACCCCACAGCGGTGCTGAGGATACAAAGAAAGGCTTTGCTGTGTTAAGACCTGTCTAACGCCTAATTCTAGACTGACAGAAGACATGAGGGACAGTGGCTCTGAGGAGATGACAGTCCCAGCAGCTGAAGAAAATATTTTTTTTTCCAAAATTTTAAAACTCTAGCTTACTGTATACCAAGTCTGCCTCAAATCATCCCCTACCCACCTAAAGAATGTTCATTTAATTATTTTACATGTTTGGGTGTTCTGTCTCCATGTCTGTCTATACCACATCCTGTGTGCAGTGCCCTCATAAGCCAGAAGAAGGTGTCATATCCCTTAAGACTGGAGTCACAAATGGTTGTGAGCCACCAGGTAGGTTGTAGGGATCAAGGCTGGGTCCTCTAGAAGAGCAGCAATCACTGTAAACCGCTGAGTCCTTTCCCCTCCCCCAATAAACACGCTGCCGTGGGGCCAAGGGAACGGTGCACTGCACAACATACAACGACTCCAAGCCCTAAGGAAGGACATGTCCCTGACATGAATCAGCTGAAACAGTCAACACAACTGAAGTGGCTTTGGTTTTAGCTAGCAAAAGTTTCTGACAGACTAAGGGGGGATGGCCCTGAATTACAAGAAATCAGCGGGCTGAGAGAAGGGGTCCCTGCTCCTGTCAGCCTCTGCTGGTGCACCACCCTAAAATGACCCCAGTACGGCTTAAGTGTCGTGGGCCAGGACCTTGGTTCCACTCATTGCTCTTCCCGAGGCCCTGGGACATTAAATAGAGGCTCAGTAAGTACATGCTGAAGCAAAACCCACTTCCAACTTTCTTTGGAACAAGTTGAACTTAGTTCTATTTCTTTCCCTACAACAGCTCTTCATATAACAATTCAGGCCAGGTGTGGTGGCTCACACCCCTAATCCCAGCACCTGGGAGGTGGAGGAAGGAGGACCAGAAGCCCAAGGTCGTCTTCGGCTCCATAGCAGACTGAGATTGAAGCCAGACTGAGATTTGTAAGATCTTATATTTAAAACATCCCCAGGGGCTGAGGAGATGGCTCAGCCATTAAGAATATACTGCTCCTACAGCAGACCCGAGATGGGTTCCCAAACACATGTCAGATAGCTCACAATTGCCTGTAAGTCTAGTTCCAAGGACCCTGCTATTCTTTTCTGGCATCCATGGACACCTGCACACGCAAAGGCAGGCACACATGCATTTATATAATTCAAAAATAAATGGGTCCGGAGAGATGACACTTGACGCTCTTCCTGAGTTCAGGTCCCATCACCCGTGCCAACTCCCTGTAATTCCAAGTGGCCTCCAAAGGCACTGGAACACACATAGTACACACTTACACAGATACGCACACAGAATGAACCAATAACAAAAAACAAGAGACTGGAGAGATGGCTCACTGGTTAAGAGCACTGGTTGCTGCTCTTCCAGAGGACCTGGGTTCAATTCCCAGCACCTACAACTGTCTGTAACTACATTTCCAAGCGATCCAACACCCTCACACAGACAAAACATCGGTGCACATAAAATGAAATTAAATAAATGAAAGACAAGCACAGAAGCCTGGGTTGGCAAGAATTAAGGAGCTTGCTGCTAACCCTCATAGCCTGAGTTACACTCCTAGAGTCCACACAGCAGATTAAAACCGACCTTGAAAGTTGGTCAGCCTTTGGACTTTCACTCAGGCAAACTCACACATAACAAACAAACAAATGAAGGTAATTAAAAACAAATTAAAAGTGAAAAGTGACATCGTGGACATTAGCCATAAACTCATGAAGACTCATTTCATTACACCAGGGTTGTTTTTTAAAAGTTTTTCCAGACAGGGTTTCTCTGTAAGGCCTGACTGTCCTGGAACTCACTCTGTAGACCAAGCTGGCCTGGAAGTCACAAAGATCCACCTGCCTCTGCCTCCCGAGTGCTGGAATTAAAGGCATGTGCCACCACCACCAGGCTACACCAGGTTTTTAAAAGTGATTATGATCTAACTGGACAAGGTGGTGCATGCCTGTAATCTAGAGGCATAGGCAGGCTAATTTCTGTGAGTTCGAAACCAGCCTGGTCTACATAGTGAGCTCCAGTACAGCCAGAGCTACATAGAAAGAGACTATCTCAAATAAATAAAACATAAGATACATAAGTGGTTTTATGAGAGACCCATGAGCTACCAAGAAAGCATTTTTCCCAAGTATTGATATACTGCCTAAACTCTCCAACTTTAATCTCAGGATGTAGCTCCGGGGTAGAGAAGGGAAGCGGGGAGCTGATCCCCACACAGTTCAACTCCACCAAAGCATCACCACTGTCCAATCACTCACCACATCACCCTGAGACAAGCTATCCATTTTATGCACAAACAAGCTGAATAAGCATCTCGGTCATCCAGCCTTGAAAGCGATAAGCTCATCCGCGGACACCGGTTTGCGGTTTAGCCTGTGCAGTTCTTCCCTTCCCTCACTGCGCGTGGGAGAGAGGGGACGGAACACCAGGATCCAACAGGCCCAAAGTACAATTCCGAGGGAATCCCTGCCTGGCCCACGCGATCCACGTTCTCCCCAGGCGTCCGGAAAAGCAACTAGATCTGGGAAAGGCAGAGAGCTGGGATGCTTTTGCTTTTTCCAGATGGGACGTATTTTTCACTAATGAAAGGCTGGAGAGATCCTAAGCTCAATTAGGGAAAAGAAGCCGGGACCACTGTAAGGGAGTTAGGACACCCGGGATGATGTCCCAGGTCTCCACAATGACAGCGGCTGTTGCTTCGGTCACCTGGCCTCAGTTTCTGCGCTTCTTGCAAGGGATCGGAGCCAGACGGTCTGGGTCCCGAACTCTCAAACCCTCCCGGCTCCAGCCCCTGGAGTGGCCCCGCTTCGCCGGTCACAGCAGCCGACGAGGCGCACCCCACCCCGACTGTCACCCGCCTGGGGCACTTACAGCCCGGAGGGACGCCAAGCCCACCAGTCTCCGCGGGAAAGCCTTCCTCACTGTCGCCATCTTAGCCCGGTCTCCCGTGGCCACACCCACGGGGTTCCACGTGACCGCCGATCGCCACGGGGGCGTGACCCAGGCGTGAGCTCCCAGAGTTGGCTCCACCCGCAGTCTGACTGTTCATTCCTGTCTGGTTATTCTCCACTCAACAGAACTGGTTTTCGGTTTTGTTTTGATTTTGGCTTTCTAATACTATATGGCCCAACTTGCATAGTTCGAGGACACTCAGGTTGTCCTGGAACTAATGGCAGTCCTCCTGCCTCAGCTTCCCCAATATAAGCAGGAATGAGCCACTACATCTTGCCCATTCAGTGGTTTTCCAGGTTTCTGTTATAAAGACACAATGCAAGGAGCAAGGAACGTAGGGATGAATAAATCCTCATCCGGGTGTGGTGACACATGCCTGCAGTCCTAGCACGCCAGAGGCGGAGGCCCCAAGTTTGAGACCAGCCTGGTCTATATAACAAGCTTAGGTCCTGTCTCGAAAAACCAAACCCAACCAAATCAAAAAACGGTGGAGAAAAAGTAGTGGAAGTCTGTCTTCCAGGGTTTAGCGACTGAGAGGCGTGGAGAGAAACATATAGCTGTCTGTCTAACTTTCAAGATAAGCCGCAGTACACCTATTTCCTGCTGCGTTCTGAATTTTCTGCTTTGTATTAAGTATCTGCCAGCATCTTCAGGCTACATCAACTTCAGTGAGAAGACATCCTTTGATGGATTCGGGAAGGAGTATTCAAGTGAAGAGCTTACCAAGTAGAAGACAGTCAGGAATTAGCAGAACTCTGGGCTGGAGAGATGACTCCGTCACGTGATTGCTACTCAGCACAAGGTCCTGAACTGAGATTCTGGGTACCATGCACCTGCCCAGCATAGGGGTGCATGCCTTTAATCCTAGCATTTGGGAAACAGAGGCAAGTAGGCCTGGTCTTCACAGGGAGTTCCAGGACAGCCAGGACTATAGAGAGAGGTACTGTCTCAAAGAAAAAGAGAAACAAACATACAAACAAATTTGTTTTTTCAAATTCATAAAAAAGTTTCCAGACAAATCGAATACAAATGCAGTGACCCTGAGGTAAGGAAAATCGAATGCCTAATGCAGTGTTTTCCAGTCTGCATGTTCCACCCCATTAACTGGCTGCAGTCCCTAGTTGGGGGTAGGAATTATTATTGAAAATAAAGAAATGGGAAGTGTCCCTGCAGAGCCCTGAGTCCAATGGCTCACATCCATTGGTGACTCCATTTCCAGAGGATCTGATGCTTTCTTCTGGCCCCTGCAAATACTGTATGAATTCGATATCAGCACAAGCATGCAGGCAAAACACTCACACACTCAAAATCAACAAGTTGTTTAAATGGTGGAAGCTTTGTATCTACAACGTACGCCAGCCAGGTTGCAAAGCAAAATAAAATTTAAAAAATTTTAAATTTTACAAAATTATTATTTTTAGTTATATGTTGGTGTGTTTGTGCCTGCATATGGGAATGTGCGTGTGAGTGCTGTTGGATCTTCTGGAGCTAGAGTAACAGATGGTCCTGAGCTGCCTAGTCTGGGTGATGGGAACTGACCACAGGTCCTCTGGGAGGACAGCAAGTGTTCTTAACTGCCAAGCCAGCACACCAGCCCAGTAAAATAAACTCACTGAGTGTTGTAGCTAATTTCTGCAGTCTGACATACTCAGAAGGCTGACAGAGATGTAGCTCGGTTGGTAGAGTGCCCGACTAGCACGCAGGAAGTATAAACTGGAGTGTGGGCATGCAGGCCTCTAATCTCAGCAAATTCCCCGAGATGGAAGCAGGGAGACCAGGAGTTCAAGGTCATGTTCAGCCCCAGACAGTTCCTGGCAAACCAGGGTGAGCAGAAACTACCTCACAACAACAAAGTTAGGTCTCTGAGGTTGTGGAGCCGGCTTGAGGGTGATGTGTTTGGAGCACAAGCATGAAGACCTAGGCTTGGACCCCAGCACCCACAAAAGATCAGGGCATGGCAGCACATACCTCTAACCTCAGTGCTGGGGGTGGGGTTCCCCAGTCAGTCTAGCTAGAATGATGAGCTCCAGGTTCAGTGGGAGACTGTTTCTCCAAAAGTAAGGTGGAAAGCAACAGACAAAAACATCTGGCTTCCAAATGTGTACTCATCGGCAAGAGCACTTGGGCACACGTATGTGAGCATACACGTGCACACACATTTTACATTTGTTGTCATTCTGTCTCCCCACCCACCCACCCAGAGCTGAGGACTGAACCCAGGGCCTTGCAAGCGCTCTACTATTGAGCTTAATCCCCAACCTCATTTTTAATTTTTTTAAAGATTATTTATTATATATACACTGTTCTCCCTGCATGCATGCCTGCAGGCCAGAAGAGGGCACCAGATCTCATTACAGACGGTTGTGAGCCACCTTGTGGTTGCTGGATTCAACTCAGGACCTCTGGAAGAGCAGCCAGTGCTCTTAATCTGTGAGCCATCTCTCCAGCCGTGGCTCCCCATATTTAAAAAAAAAAAAAAAAAAAAAAAAAAAAATCTTGCAAAGGGAAGATTGCATAGGGATGACAAGCCTACCCATTCTAGACCAGTCTGGATAACATGACCCCACTGCAAAATAAATTAAAGTCAGCCATAGTGACCCATAAAACCTGGGCTACATAAGATTTTACCTTTAAAAGAAATATTACACTGAAGTCTTACTAGGGGCTGTATTAGTTCCAAAGGTGCCTAGTGCGTAGGTCTATTCCCAATCACTCTGGAAGCTGAAGTAGAGGGCAACCTGGGTTACCTAGTGAAACTCTGTGAAAATAAAAAAGAAGAAAGTAAGGAAGGAAAGGAGGGAGGGAGGGAGGAGGGAGAGAGGGAGGAAGGAAGGAAGGATGAGTCAAAGGAAGGGAGGAGGGCGAGAATGTGGAAGGCAGGAATGCAGCTAAGCAGTATTTTGTTAGTGTCCCACTGGCTTTGCTGTACATAACGTGATGATGTGGAGATCATGAAGACAACGGTCACCTGGGTTAACTTCCAGGACCTGCAGGACTGTCTCTTCTCTTGCGGCCTTGCAAGTGTTTAATGAGTGGCCTTTTGTAAGCAGAGGCTGAAAGCTCTACCCTCAGATCATGCCCACACCATGATTTTCTGAACATGTGTCCCATGAAGAACCATGATGTTCAACATCTCCACCTGCTTCCCCCCCCACCCCCCGTCTTAAGTCACACGTGGTTCCCAACCCAAGTCCATTTATTTACCTTCTGAAAGGCCTAGTGTTTCCAGGCCATGTTGCTGGGGCCGAAGATGACAGGGAAGCTGGTGGTAGGCTCCCTGGCAACCAAGACCTCAGCTCAGCCCTTTCTCACCCCCTTTAATCCCAAGGCAATAGACTAGGTTAGGAAAGGGCTGATAGCCAGGGACTTCCAGGTGCTACTTGTGGCGCTCTGGAATGAATTGTGGAGCCCTGCAGCTGGTCGTTAGTGAACCATGATGTCCTGGGCAGGTACTATCAGACATCCTTCTCATCTTGGTGCCCTCAGCCTTAAAGTGGGAAACATTCCTCAAATGACTAACAGGGCTGCATAGAGAATGGAGTTCAATGTGTGCCAAAGGTTACGGTCACAAAGTAGAGTGTAAAGGGACAATGTGAAAGCAGAGAAATTTTCTTTTTTGAGGTAGGGTCTCGCCATGTAGCCCTGCCTGGCCTGGAACTCTGTAGACAAGGCTGACCTCAAACTCACAGAAATCTGCCTGCATCTGCCTCCTAAGTGCTGAGGTTAAAGGTATGGTACCAATGCCCAGCAGATTTTTAAATTATTACTAATGTATTTACGTGTATGGCTGTTTTGTTTGTATGTATGTTTACGTACCACACCTATGCCTGATGCCTGGAGATGACTATAAGAGAAATGTAAGAAAAACATATTTGTTGAATCCTGACTTGACCTTGGGCTAAAACTAAGGTCAGTCTGACCCTCAGGCATGTATATATGGAATTTACAGGGACTTTTACTAACCTGTATTGGTCAGCTTCTGTAATTGCAAGGCTTTCTGCTCCCCAACAAACAGAAATACCATGGTGACACAACTGTGCCTTTTTTTTTTTTTTTTTTTTTTTTTTTGATTGTTTGAGACAGGGTTTCTCTGTGTGGCTTTGGAGCCTGTCCTGGAACTAGCTCTGTAGACTAGGCTGGCCTCAAACTCACAGAGATCCACCCGCCTCTGCCTCCTGAGTGCTGAGATTATAGGCATGTACCACCATGCCTGGCTCAACTGTAAATTTTTGGTAGGTGAGTCATACAATGTGATTATATGTCAATAAATTAGATTTAAGAATTTTTGTGTGCCTCTGTATGGGTATGGGCAACTGAGTGCGTTTGGAGGGCAGAAGAGGACATTAGATCCCTTAGAGCTGCAGCTACAGGCAGTTGCTAAGGTATCTGTGGGTTCTGGGAGTCAAACTCTGTTCCCTGCTATTGCAATATGAGCTCTAACCGCCGACAGTCTCCAGCCCTATTGTTTTTGGGACAGAGTTTCATGTAGTTCAGACTGCCCTCAAACTTGGTATATAACAGAGCCTGCTTTTGAATTCATATCCCCCTGCTTCTGAGAGCTAGGACTATAATAGTTTCCAACACCTGGCCATGTTTAAAATTTTGATATAAAGATATTCACATTATTTTTTCTTAATGATTTGCTTTTGTTTATGGATGTTTTCCTGTATGTACATGTATCACATGTGCAGTGCCCATGGAAGCCAGTAGTGGGCAACAGACCCTCTGTCTGGAACTGAGCTGCAGACAGCTGTGAAGTGTCCTAAGTGCTAGGAGCCAAGCTCTGATCCTCTGCTGAGCCATCTCGCCAGTCTTCTTGCCATTTTAATTTTTAAAACTCTGGGGCCTGGAGAGATGGCTCAGTGGTTAAGAGCACTGACCGCTCTTCCAGAGGTCCAGAGTTCAATTCCCAGCAACCACCACATGGTGGCTCACTACTGTCTGTAATGAGATCTGGTGCCCTCTTCTGGTGTGCATCCATACATGCAGGCAGAACATGCTATATATAATAAATAAATACATCTTAAAAACAAAAAACAAAAACCCACACACACAAAACTGGGTGTAAACTGGACAGTGGTGGTGCATGCTTTTAATCCCAGCACTTGGAGGCAGAGGCAGGTGGATCACAGCCTGGTCTACAGAGTGAGTTCCAGGACAGCCAGGGCTACACAGAGAAACCCTGTCTCAAAAAACAAAACAAAAAAGCCAAGAAAACCAGACAATGAGTAAAAAGCTAAACAGCCCAAATGGAAACCAGGGAAAGAAAACTAGCACGTGCTTTTGGTAGAAATAATCTGTCATACAAATTTATTTCCATCTTTTTTTGAAAGGCAAGGTAGACTCACACTCCTTCATCGGTACCTCTGAAGATATGCTCAATGCCAGAGCTTTGGCATGCTTCACAGACTTCCAAAGAGTTGACCTTGGCAGCCTGGTAAACCCTTCAGAACCAGTTTAATCCCCTCAGGGTGGGTGACAATCAATATAAGGCACAGGGGTTGGGCTTGCCAGCCCTCTTGAACCTGCTCCCACAGGCAACAGACTTAGCTCATCATCAGAGAGGGACATTTCTAGTGAAGGAGCCCATGAACTCAGCTGAGCTACAGGCCTTTCTGCTTGACACAGAGACACCAGCAATGGATCTCCTGTCTTCCATCCATTCACTCGGCAGCTCAGTGTACTAGGTTCCCGTTGATTAAAATGGGCTGGAAAAGCCATCACCGGGTGGGGAAGGGAAGCTACTTTATTGCACTGATGGTCCTGTAAGAGAAGGGTAGAGCAGCACACGGGCGCTCTGCCTCTGCACTCCAACACTCACTTCACACTTGTCAGCTTTAGAGTCCAGGCAAACTCCACAGGGAGAGCAGCAGGTGGCAATGCAGGCAGAGAGATGAGGAGCCCCTCCTGGGGATCTTGGGTCCAGGTCAAAGGTCTTTCCATTCCCAGCATTGTTATCTGAGGAAAGCAAAGGGAGATGGAAAGACCCCATTATTCAGTGATGAGCAGACTGTCCCAAACCTGATGGGGAACAATTGTGCTGGGCCAGAGCAGTGAGGACACTCTAGTGGGACACACATGAGGAAGGAAGGAGCGAAAGCCTGCCATTGCTTTTTCATAAAATTATATCTATGCAGGCATGGTGACATAAGCCTGGAATCTTAACACTGGGAAGGTGGAGACAGGGGGACACAGGTTGAGTCTAGCCTGAGCTACATAAAGAGCCTGGCTCGACTTTAATCCCAACACTTGGAGGCAGAGGCAGGTGATCTCTGTTGAGTTCAAGGCCAGCCTGGTCTATAGAGTTACAGAGTGAATTCTAGGACAGCCAGAGAAACCATTCCTTGAAGAAGAGAGAAGAGAGGAGAGGAGGAGAGGGGAGGGGAGATGAGGAGAGGATGGGAGAGGAGGGGAGGAGAAGAGAAGGGAAGAGAGGGAGAAAACCTGTCTCAAAACAAGAGTGTCTTGAGATGTGATTCAGTGGTAGAGTGTTTGCCGGAGCATGTCTAAGCCCCGGGGCCTATCCCCAGCACTGGAAAAATAAAAAACAAAACAAAGACAAGTTATAGCTTAGGAGGGATGAAGAGCCTCCTTACCTTTGTGGCTGAGGTAGTCTGTGGGGATTTAAGGTTTATGATTCCATTTTCTGGCCAGGACAGAAAAGTAGCATAGACAGCCAAGTCTTTAGCGGTATACCTGGGAACAAGAAACACCAGTGTCCACAGGGAGTTGAGTGGTGTTCCCAGACAGACCCTCAATCCCTTCAGATAACTCAACCGTCAAAGACCTTGTGTTTGTCATGACTGGGACGTGAGAGTAAGGTGAGGAAGAAAGCGTTAGAAAACTCTTAGAAATCCCCTATCTCCCCTTCACTGTATTAAGGCTTCTTTCTTTTTTAAAAATTATTTATTTGTTTGTTTGTTTGTTTATTATGTATGCAGTGTTCTGTCTGCCTGCAGGTCAGAAGAGGGCATCAGATCTCATCACAAATGGTTCTAAGTGGCCATGTGGTTGCTGGGAATTGAACTCACAACCTCTAGAATAGCAGCCAGTGCTCTTAACCTCTGAGTCATCTCTTCAGCCTGGATTAATGTTTCTTTAAAAATTAAAATTAACCCTGGAACAACACATTTTCCAGATCTTCCCCTGCTGCCTCAACAACCTTTGTTGCCAGACAGTGGTGGTGCACGCCTTTGATCCTAGCACATGGGAGACAAAGGCAGCTGGATCTTGGTGAGTTCAAGGCCAGCCAGGTCTACAGAGCAAGTGCCAGAACAGCCAGGGAAAACCTGTCTCAAAACAACAACAACAAACAAACAAATAAAAAAAGAAAAGAACTCTTGGGTATGGTAATGCACACATACAATCCTAGCTACTAAGAAGGCTGGGGCAGGAGGGTAGCTTGAGCCCAGGAGTTAGAGCAGCCAAGGCAACATGGTGAGACCATGACCCACACAGCAACAGCAACAAAACATGAACTAGCTCCTTTTCTATTTATTAGGAGCTGAAGCCACATGACTTGTTACTAAAATCTTTTCAACTCTGGATCTACAGGAAGGCAACAGAGGGTGTACCATGGAGACATACAAAATGGTGACGCATTCACTGGCCCGAGAGTTCACCACATTCAGGAAATAGGATGAAAACCACCTCATAGAAATCCACCCGTAGGGATTTCTATGGGGGAGACAGGTGCTCTGGTGTGACACCAGGCTCCTTTGACAGGACACTGAGTTCAGGCCTGACACACT
Organism: Cricetiscus sungorus; assembly: GCA_030556225.1. Lineage (NCBI taxonomy): Eukaryota > Metazoa > Chordata > Mammalia > Rodentia > Cricetidae > Cricetiscus > Cricetiscus sungorus. The sequence continues at coordinate 130,000,962 of JANBXA010000734.1, read as the reverse complement.
GCTGGGTCCTCACACACTGTCCCCTTCTCATCAAAGCACGTCTCTGAAGCTAAGTACCACCACTCACTCTGCAGCTAAAAAAACTGAGGTCCAAGATAAAATAACTAGGTCTAGAGGTTCAGGTAAGGATGGGAAGAAGTTAGGGAGGAGCCCTGCACAGGGTGACCAGAGACAGACCCAGCCGAAACAAAAATTTTACAGCAAGAGGCAAGACCTGAGAATGTTTAGGTCAGCAAGAGCCGCCAGCAAAAGTCTCTGAGAGCAGCTAGGTCAGCCATCTCCAAAAGGGATCCCATTATTTATAGCCTGATATAAAAGCACCTGCAGGGGAATGGGAAGCCAAAGGTTTAGCCAAGGGCAGCTTATCCATGAAGAGAAGGTACATTTGGAACGCCAGCTGCTGTCCCAACTTCCCCAGCATGAATCTATTGGATGTTGTGAGCCGCTGACCTGATGACATTTCCTCCCTCAGTTGATGACATTTTCTCTTTCATTTGCTATCTGCTGTATTTTTGCTTGGACGTCTCACTCAGGGAGACAGTGCTCTGCCCAGGACTCACTCTGTCGGGTACTCCTGATTGCCTCAGTTTCCTTGGTCCGCTTCTGCTGGGTGTTTGTGAGCCTCAGATTATGATGTCAGCTTGGTGCTGTCACTTGCTTGCTTAGAAGTCTCACTCTGCTCTACCAGGAGCTCCAGCCTTACGTTACCATCATCTCTTGCTATTTATTCTTTTACTTTGGCTATCCTCCCATGCAGAACTGAAAATACGGCTATCATCAATCTTCCTCCTGACCATACAAGAAGGCAAGACTCACCACACAACTGTCATGTTCTTTTCTGACTGCACTCTCCAGGGTTTGGAGGCATAGATGGCCTCCCCGTTGATCTGCAGCCACTTGCCAACAGCAAGAAGCCTTTCTTGGAAGATGGGAACGATCAGTCCATCCTTAGTTGGTCCAATGTTGAGAAGATAGTTGCCTCCCAAACTTACTGTCTGGACCAATTCCTAAAGAGAGCAGAGACAATGGAAACTAAGGCATGACTACCAGGCCTAGCACGGTATCTAGAATACACAGACAGTAAGGGATATTAGAGAAGAAAAGGCCTGGGTTCAATCCTTAGCACTGCAAAGGGGAAAAAAGGGAAAGCGAGTTACACTTTACAGCCAGGCATGACGGCACACACCTCCCTAAGCTGTTTAAGGACATGAACCTTCGGGAAAACGGAAGCAAAGAAAGCTGGGCATGCTGGCCTATGCCTTTAATTCCAGAACTTGGGGTGGAGGAAGGCAAGAAGATCAGGAGTTCAAAGTCATCCTTGGCTACAATACCAAGTTTGAGACCAGCATGGACTACTTGAGACCCAGTCTCAACAAACAAGCACTGTGTCGTCCTTAGCATTACAGGGACAGGTAGCCACTGCTCAACATCTTAACAATCTGTCTGCCTCAGTTAGTGAAGCAATAGATGTTCAAGCCTCTGTGAATAGTCGATTAAAAGGAGGGTTAATGATTGTTAATCAGCGCATTGATTTGGTTCAGGAGCAATTAGAAATTTTATGGCAATTGGCTCAATTGGGATGTGAAGTTAAGTTACCTGGACTTTGTGTGACTTCCATTCAATATGAAAATTTTACAAAAGCAGCAAATTTGTCTAAGGAATTATCCTCGCTGTTGCTATCTAATTGGAGTGTAGAATTTGATGAATTGATGAGAAAACTTCGTCTTGCCATAGTTCAGATTAATTCCACTCGTTTGGATATTTCTGTCACAAGTGGATTGTTTTCTTGGATGTTCTCCGCCTTTTCCTACTTTAAGGAATGGGTCGGTGTAGGAATGTTTGGAACGACCTTGTTTTTGGGACTGTTCCTCTGTTTTTGGTTGCTTTGCAGATTCAAAAGACAACAACATGCTAAAAATGTGGCCATTGTGCAAGCTATGCTGGCTGTTGAGCAGGGAGCATCCCCCCAAGTATGGTTAAGTATGCTAAGCCGTTGAGACGCTGTCAGAACTCCAAGCACTCCTGACGGGCACAGGTTCCCATTGCACCAGGGTGTTGTTCTGGACAGACCTTTGCATCTCCCAGGGCTCAGGTTCCCATTGCACGGGATCTCAGATGCAAGGGGTCTCCTTCACTGTGTAATCTCCTTGATCGCTCAAACTGTTGATTCAGCGGGCTGATCGGAAACTTCACAGTGTTAATTGTGGCCTTGCATATAATTTTAAAGAAAGGGGGAGATGTCGGGAGCCGCATTCGCCATTACAAGATGGCGCTGGCTTCCTGTTTCCTGGTTCTTGTTTACAGCATTAGCTATGCTGACTGCACATGCGCCACTGTATGGTAATTTCTATATGGTAGCTCTCCCTATCAGAGAAGCTATATCATTCGGGCGTTTTGCGGAGCACCAATTACAGACGAATACGTCGCCCTGCAGGCTATTTAAGCCGTGCGTATTCAGGGCTTGGGGTCCTTCTCCATCAGCATGTAAAGAGCGCTACAATAAAGATTCTGCTGGACACATCTTCGGTTGCTGCGTCTTCCTTATCGGCAAAGGTTGCGCGCGACACAAAACAAACAAATGGATGTAATTTAAAAAGGTTTCAGCTGGGCAAGATGGTAAATGCCTTTAATCCCAGCACTTGGGAGGCAGAGGCAGGTTGATCTTTGTGAGTCTGAGGGCAGCCTGGACTACAAAGCAAGTTCCAGGTCAACCAGGGCCACATGGGAAACCCTGCCTCAAAAAAAAAAAAAGAAAGAAAGAAAGAAAGAAAGAAAGAAAGAAAGAAAGAAAGAAAGAAAGAAAGGAAGGAAGAAAGGAAAGGTTTCAGCTGGGCATTTAATGCCTTTAATCCCAGCATTTGGGAGGCAGATGGATCTCTGTGAGTTCGAGGCCAGCCTGGTCTACAGATCGAGTTCCAGGACAGCCTCCAAAACTACACAGAGAAACCCTGTCTTGGAAAAACAAAAAGAAAAGAAGAAAGAAAAGGTTTCAAATCTTCAACCCCTTTCTTTATACCAGTGACAATGTGCTTAGGGGACTGTGTACTGCTGCCCTACCGAGTTCTAGCAACCCAACTCCAGGGCAGAGGGCTGCTTTGAGATAAGCAATTAACGGAGGCGAGTGCTCTCTGACCTCAATGATCTCATTTTCGTTGGCAATGGTAGACATGGTCATGTCCCGTCGATATCCCCAGGACACCCTGTCCACGCTGGTGCACATCTCCCACTTGTGGTCTGGCAAGCTGTGTGGTGTGTATTTATCTTGACAGTTGTAGTATCCTCCGTGATGACAGGAGCAGTTCTGACCCCACCGGTCGTTCACTACCACCTGGTCCTAAAGGAGGGAAAACAGGTCACTGGAGCAGCACCTCCTCCGCCTTACGTAGCGCAGATGCATCTGGAGACAGTCTATTCGGAAGGAAGGACAGCGGGACTACACTGGTGTCTTTCTCCTGGTGCTGTAAACGGCACACATGGCAAACTAGACAGTTTGGTATCCTAATGAGGGTGGTGCTGCTATCCAGAGGGAGAAGCCAGAGCTGCTGACAAACACTCTACCCTGTGGGAGACAGTGTGACAAAGAAGCACCCAGCCTCTAATGCCAGCAATGTCCAAGCCCAGGAAGCAGCTGGGAGATGCACAGAGGCAGGGTGTGTGCAGGGGGCGGATTTACAGATTGTCTGAGGGACACTTCCTGAGTTTAGTAATAACTACCCGATATGATCCCACAGACAGGCAGCCACCAGGGCACCTTCATCCAGGCTTAGCTCTGGTGCTTGTGGTTAAACCCAGTGCCCCTGCATGCTAAGCACATACTCAACACTGAGCTATCCAGCCAGCTACCAAACTGCCTTATACTTAGATTTTTCTTTAAAGCCTACAAATCTGGAGCATGTAAAATCTGTGACATTTTCTATCACACAGATTAAGACTTCTGTCATGCAGTAAAAGTAACACAAGATACAAATGTACTAGCGATGGGTACTGACGGTAGGGAGGGTTTAGCTAGCCAAGTGTCCTTTAAAATGTGGATATAAAGCTGCGGGTGGTGCTGCACACCGGTAATCCCAGCCCTTGGGAAGCTGAGGCAGGAAGACTGCTTCAAACTCCCCCTGCCATAACCATCTGGGAGCTGAGCCAATGGGTAAGCACCACCACACCCATTCACACTCCCTTTTTTCTTCTTTTTTTCATTTAATATTGTTTTCTCATTTTACATATCGCTCCAGTTCCCTCTCCCTCCCATCCTCCCATGCCTCCCACATACCCCCCCATCCCATCCCCCATCCACTCCCCAGGGACGTGAGACCTTCCATAAGGGATCATCAAATTCTGCCAAGTCACCTGAGGTAGGGCTTAGACCCTCCCCCGTGTCTCCAGGCTGAGGGAGTATCCCTCCATGGGGAACGGGCTCCCAAAGTTCGTTCCTGCACTAGGGATACATTCTGGATCCATTGTCAGAGGTACCATTCATACTCTCTTATCAGAACCAATAATGAGTAAGTTAGATAACCACCTACCTTGACAGGGCTATCATTATAGAGCCAAGCAAGGAAAGCTGTGGAGTTCCAGTAGGTATCAGGGCATTCCCACTCCCCATCAGACCAGATCAGGTCGGGCTTGTAGCTGGAAGACACGTGATCACAACAGTTTGCCATCTGAATCTCTATCTAGTCCAGTTTTATGGACAGATTTTTGCAACAAACATCTAAAAATCAGAGCTGGGAGTGTGGCTATGTGGCAGGGCACTTGTCTACCCCACACGTGAGGCTGTGGGCTCCATTCCTAGAAAGAAAAGAAGTCTCTTGATTGGAAAGTACCATGAAAATGACAATGCAGAAACTAAAGCGCTAAGAAAGCTAAAGGAAGCTCAGGGAGGGTGTGTGGAGATGGCTGAGTGGTTAAAAGCACTGGCTGCTCTTCCAGAGGACACAGGTTTGATTCCAGCACCCACACGGAGGCTCACGATCACCTGTAACTCCAGTCCCCTGGGATCTGATGCCCTCTTCTGGCCTTTGTTTGCACCAGGCATGCATGTAGAGCATAGGCAAACATGCAGGTACGTATAAAATAAAAATTTTAATTAAAAAGAACAACAACACTGCAGGGGAAGGTGAAAGGGTCTGACAAGTCTGACGCCTAAATTCAGTCCATGGGTCCCACATCGAGGGAAAGAGAGAGCTGACTCCTTCCTGCAAGTGGTCTGTCCTCTGACCTCTACATGAGAGCACATGCATGCACACATACATATCCACAAATAAATGAAAATGTAACAATAGCAATAACAACAACAAATAAAGATACACTGCTTCTGCATACTTCTCCTAGTCTCTGTTCCCCTTTCCAGAAAGGGCGCTGTTATCAGTATCTACAGTTTGCTTTCCTTCAAGCAACTAACTCCAGCTAGGGATGGTGCTCGCAGGGTTGGACAGACAGCTGGTCTTACTGCAGAGGACCTGGGCTTGGTTCTAGCATCCACACGACGGCTCACAACCACCTGTAACTCTCATTGCAGGGCATCGATGCCCTCTGGCCTCCTTGGGGACCTGCTGCGCATGGAGTATATAGACTACACATAAGCAATCCATTCTGGAAAAGAAATTGTACTTGGGCTGGCCAGATGGTTCAGCTGGGCTGGAAAGCTCCTGCTCTCAAGCCTGATGCCCCGAGTCTGATCCCCGCAATCCACAAGGAAGAACTGACTTCCACAGTTGTTCTCTGACCTCTATGTGTGCTGTGGCACATATGTGTCCATACAATACACACTCATGAACACTAAATAATAAAATGTCACTAAAGAAAACAACAATAACGGTGGTCATGGCCTGGGGTGTGTTACTCCGTGGCAGAGGACTGCCCAGCATGTTCTAAGACCTGTCCCCAGGACCAAAAAAAATAAAAAGCCAGGTGTGGTGGCTCAGGCCTATAATCCCAGCACTTGGGAACCTGAGTCAGGAGATTACAAATTAGAGGCTAGCCTGGGCTACACGCCAAGCCCCTGGTATTCTAGATGTACAAAATGAAGATGTCTGCTTTGGGGTACTGCAAACATTTGAACCATGACACTGATTTTTTTTGTTCTTGGCAGCTACCCAGTCTAGCTGGAAAGGCCTACCAGGGCCTGGTGCTCCCTCTGCATTATCACTGCTCTGAGCCTAGAGTGTGTATGAATGTGTGGGTCTAAGATAAGTGCTATTATGCACACTTTAGTACCATGAGTTTGAAGGAGCTACAGCACAAACGACAGACCTTCACTGTACTCCACGGTGAGGCCAGTAACAGCCTCAAGGAAGAAAGCCTTCTCTGAGCTACAGTGCAGTCAAGTACACCAGGCAGCTAATGCCCATTAGCTCCTGTGATTACTAACCCCAGGTTTAAAGATAAAGAAGAGAGCCAGGACTGGGCAGTGGAGGTGCACGCCTTTAATCCTAGCACTAGGGAGGCAGAGCCAGGTAGATCTATGAGGGTTCAAGGCCAGCCTGGTCTACAGAGAGTTCCAGGACAGCCAGGGCTACACAGAGAAACCCTGTGTGGAAACACCAAAAGGAAGAAAAGAAAACTAAACATAACAAAAACAAAATATATAAAATGATGGGAGACACAGAAGCCACCCCTTGGGCTACAAGGGTCCCCCATCCAGGGGCAGCTCCCAGCTGTCACAAGGGAAAAGCATATAAAGGGACTGGCAGGAGTGCTCGCCACCAAGCCTGATCCTTGGGGTCCTCATGGTAAGATGAGAAAACTAATTCCCCAAAATTGTTGTCTGATCTGGACACGTGTGATGTGGCATGCCAGTGCTACCTCATCCCCAGGGGCAGGTTAGCAACAGATCCCAATTTGAGAATGGCGACACTAGCAACAGTGAGTTCTCCAGAGAGCAGGATCTGTGCTCAGGATGCTCCACTTAAAGCTTATGATCAGGAAGGAGCCGGCGCCCTCTCCAAGGTCCTGACTGGGCAACCGGCAAGGGAGGAGGGCGTTGAGGCTCTGGCCACCTGGGTTCCCTGTGACAACAGCAGCGTAGTGAGTGAGGAAACGTGCTTTGCACGAACACAAATGCCTCTTTTATTATTTTGATGCCTTCTAATGTTTTTCACACAGCAGTCTGTGGCTAAAGCCTTTTAATGGCATCCTAGGAGCGGCTCTGACTTCAAATACAAGTGGTCAGGCCCCCGGCCCCTCCCGTTTCTTACCTGTTAACAAGGTCGTACAGCTCTGGCATTGTTTTTGCGCTGACAAAATACTGAGTCTTGAAGCCATTTTTCTTGTCAAGTAGGTAGAGTGGATGGAACCACTCCAAGAGCGAGTGGTACAGGCCGTAGCGTAAGTTCCTATAACAGAGAAACACAGCAGCAGCTGGCACTGGGCAGACAAAATCAGGCTGGGTGTGGGGTCTGCACTTAGGAAGGGGAGGCAGGAGGATCAGGAGTTCAAGGCCATCCTAGGCTACCAAGTGAGTTTAATGTCAGCCTAAGATATTTGAGATCCTTTATTTAATACACTTTAAATTTTTCTTTTTCTTTTCTTTTTTTTTTTTATTGAGACAGGGCCTCACTGTGTAGCCCTTGTTGGCCTAGAACTGGCTATGTAGACCAGGCTCAGCCCAAACTCACAGAGATTCACCTGCCTCTGCCTACTAAGTGCTGGATTTAAGGCACATACCACCACACTTGGTACAGCTTTCATTTTTAAAAATCTTCTTTTTTTCTTATATGATGCTGAAACTCAAACCCAGGGCCTCACCTATGCTAGGCAAGCATTCTGTCTTAAGCTATATCCCCACCCCTATCAAATCTTTTTTTTAAAGAACTAGAAGGAGTTTGAAGGTTCCTAGCACAGATAAGAGGGAGTAATTGAGCATGTGACTCGGGGATCGTACAGAGAAGCTATCAACCCAGCTTGCTGAGGCTGGGCATGTTGCCACAGACCTGGAACCCCAGTACCTGGAAGGCAGAGGCAGGTGGATTGCAGACTGGTCTGCATGACAGGTTCAAAGCTCTTCAGGAATACAGAGAAGGTACCGTCTCATAAGACCGAAGCAAACCAGAAGAAAACTGTTACTTCCAAAGTCCTTGTCTGACCCACATCGAAGGCATTTTTAAAAAATACTTATTTATTTATGTATACAGTATTCTGCCTGCACGTACACATACAGGCCAGAAGAGGGCAGCAGATCTCATTCTAGATGGTTGCCAGCCACCACGCGGTTGCTGGGAATTGAACTTTGGACTTCTGTAAGAGCAGCCACTCTTAACCTCTGAGCCATTTCTCCAGCCCAGTGAGACTGACATTTACTACAGGATTTTTGGCCAAGGCAGCATGGGGCAAGGAACACTGGCGGGTAACAAGAGTCAGTAAATGCATTTGTGAGCTGTGGTCTGTCTCAGCTCCCTACTTATTCCATGACACAGTCCTGGGCAGTGGATGGCACAGGCACGCTGGGTTCCAATCAATGATGATTTCCACAAGCAGGCAGTCTACCCCTCAAACAGGATGCCACGCTTACCAAGTCATAGCAGAAAGTCCTTTTCTTTCTTAGAGGCAAACCTGAACACCTGAGTCCCATCCCACTCCACGGCTGGAGGCTGGGGATGGGGCTGTGTTATGGCTTGAACCTGCAATGTCTCCCCCTAGGCTTGTTCCCTGGCTGGTGGTGCTATTTTGGGAATCTGCAGAACCTTTACAAGGTGGAACATGCTGGCAGAAGTGAGTCACAAGGGCTCTGAAGGACATACTGCCCCTCATTCCTGTCTGCTCCCTAGTCATATGTTCGGTGAATAAATAACCTCTACCGTAGCGTGGCTGCTGCGAATGCAGTGAATGCAGCTGCCCACCATGCCAGGCTGAAACTCTCTCCTCTGAAGTGGTCACTGACACAGAAGTAACTCATGCATTCAGCGGAAGAGCAACTGTTTAATATTCATGATTTGTATGTCAGCACCAAACCCCTAAACCTTATCCTACCTATTTATGCCACATCCCACTGCTTTTCCATTGAGAAGTTAACTCCTATTGCTATTATTATTATTTAGCTTTTTGAGATACAGTCTTGTGTAGCCCAGGCTAGCTTCAAACTCAGTATACACCTAAGGCCAGCCTTGAGCTCCTGACCCTCCTGTCTTTGCCTCCCAAGTGCTAGAATTACCAGCATGTGGCACCATGTCTGGCTATTACTTCCTACTGAGTGACAAAACCAGAGTGTTAAGAGGGTAGAGTGGCTAGCCGTCCACAGACACCCACCTCTTCCGAACGGCAGCTCCCAACTCACCAACCAAATCACGATGGGGCCCCACATCCTTTGAATTCCAGTTCCAAGACACAGGACTTGGCCAGTTTGTGAAGCCTTCATGATGCTTTGTGGTCAGGACCACATACCTGTAGACATCAAAACCAGTAAGAAAGGAAGTGGGCAGTGGCCACAACCATGACCTTGCCCAGTACGGCGGGAAGATCTCAATGATAGGGAACACTGGGATGAGTCACTGCAACAACCAGGGTGCTTTCATAGTGACAATATCCCCCATAGTTATGACTCAGGGATAGGAGGCGGCACTGGGTGCCTAGAGGGGAGGGAAGGGTGGCAAGAGAAAAATTGTGCATCTTATCACACAGATTCACCCCTTCTAGGCATAAGTAATGAACTTTTTTCAACCCTCTGTCTTGCTCTATTGGCAAGAACAGATGACAGAAGCTGATTGTTTTTCTAACACTGTGGAACTGCCCTTCATTTCAGGAGGCGACAAAGACTCAAGTATCTGGGATTGAAAAGACAAATGTTGAAATAACCAATTCATCCAATATGTCATTTACTTTTATGCCCCCCAAAATAAAGAGAGAGAGAAAGATAACGTGACATGTGATTTCATCACAGGAGGTGTGGGGACTCTTGGACTTCAGGGTCACATATCTTACTCCCATCTTAGGTTCATCCCTTCCTTTCTGCAATACACATTTCTTTCCTCCTTTGAACAGTCTTGAAATATAAAAGCCTTTCTTATTATTGGCCTCCTAAAATACGTAGATAACTAGTTCTTCTGGGCATAGCTTGCAGACCCCGGATACATCTCCAGGTCACAAGATTTGCAGTCTAGCGTACCAGGCTCCTTCCTCTCTCTGGCTTATTCACCTCATCCACAAAACAGGGATTCTGGAAAGAGGCTAGAGGTGAACCTTTTTCATTTGCAAGTTATGGATATGAGAGACAGCTTGAAGGCAGCTTCCTGATTCCCCAGGCCTTGTACTCCCACACAAGTAATGACAAATATTTTTGGGAGGGGAGTTGAGACAGGGTTTCTCTGTGTAACAGCTCTTGTCGTTCTGATGCTGACTCTGTAGACCAGGCTGTCCTCGAACTCAGAGATCCACCTGCCTCTGCCTCTCCAGTGCTGGGATTAAAGGCGTGGGCCACCATACTTACAATGGCAAATACTAGCTTAGTACCCTCAAAACATACCTTCCTCTGGAGGGCTCTGCATAAGGAAGTGAGAACCCAGAGAGCACCCCAAAACTCCCATCTTTCCTTCTCCATTTACAGACACAGGGCTACAAGGAACTCAGGCAGTTTCTTTTTATAGCCTTCCACGGAAGCCACAGCTAGCCTAAGGTCCAGGTCCACAACTCGGGGCCACTGACAGAGGAGACCAGACTGTGTTCTGGCCCTTATAGAAGAGACACCGGGTGTAGCCTGGCTCTAGCCTCTCTCTACACAGGTGCAGTACCCAGTGCTTTCCCGACTTCATTTTTAAAACCAATCCCCAGCAGTATTCTCTTCTTTAGCATCAGTGCACCATCCTCCAGGATGCAGAACACGGGGTGCGGGGCCTTCCGAGGTCAGGCAGCGCCGGCCATGGGCTTGCCCCGTCCCGCCTCGCGCCCGGCCCGCACTCACTTGGCCCCGGCAGCCCGGAAGAGTTCGGCCCACTGGTCCGGCTGGAAAAAGCGCGCTGTGAACTGCGGTCCGAAGTCGGCGTAGCTGAAGCCCGGCGGATAGTTTTCTTTCATGAAGTTCATGTAGGCCGGCATCCGCTCGCCCTGCCAGTGCCACCAGAACCACTCGCTGCCCCAGGCAGGCACCGAGAACACACCCCAGTGCACAAACACCCCGAACTTGGCCTCGTCGAACCATTTGGGCAGTGGCCGAGAGTCCAGACTCTGCCAGTCCGGGGTATAGCGGCGCGGAGCCCGGACCACTGCCTGGACCGCAGCGCTCAGCAGCAGCAGAAGCGCAAAACCCACCACCCGCCATTGACTTTTCGGCTCCCACATCCCTGCTTCCGTACCTGCACCTTCCTTTTTAACGCGCAGGCGCCGGCAAGTAGCTCCGCCTCTCTGAGTATCGATTGGCTCTGACGGGAAAGGGGGCGGGGTCACTCTTGCGGTCCAGCGTGCAGTCTGAGGCGCCGTCTCTGACCGCGAGCGCCCTCTGGCTTTGAAAGAAAGGACGCAAAGAGGCATTGACAGCTCTGATCTATTGAATTTAAATTCCATAGTGTCCCCCTAGGGACTTAATTGCCGGGTTCCCGTAAGCGGGAAGGACCCAGGATGTGAGGAGAACAGGGAGTAGCCCACATTATTGCACCAATCCTCAGGAGAAGGTTAGAACCAGATTATATTATTTAGTGGTTAATTAAGAACCACGGTTTCTTTGCGCTATACATTCAGCCGGCAGGTGGCGCTTAGCCAATTGCGGAGTTGCATAAACGATTTAGAAATAACGAGATAGAAACACGATAGGAACTTTGTGAGAAGAGAGAAATAGCTGCTGAGAGGAAGGGCAGACGTGGTTATTCTGACTTGTCTCTTGTTCATTTAACTTACTTTGAGAACTCTGAGACGTGAAAACATTTCAATTTAATTTGAAATTGTATCTTAAATTTATTTTGAGATAAGGGGGTCTCTTGTATCTCAGGCTAGCCTTGAACTGAAAGCTAGGATGACCCTCAATTCCTGCTGCTTCTACCTCACGAGCGCTAGGATTGCAGGTCGGGGCAGCCCCACCACTCCTGGTTTTGTGCAGTATTGGCCTTTGCACAGCACTGCATAATTTGCCCATGCAAAGGAAGAACTCTACTGACTGAGCTGCGGCCCCCAAACCCCTGAGAGACTCTCAGAGAGCTTAGTGTCTAACTGAAGTAATTCAGGAGCAGAGCACTTGCTTAGCATGTTGGAAGGCCGGGGATCAGTCAGCACCAACAAACAAGTCCACAGAGGGCCACTGAGGCATGGTTTTTAGACTAAGGACAAGAAAATTGAGAGCCAAGAGACCCTCTTGCCTCAGGAATGTCTGCAAAACTTGTTTGGCAGGCCACCTGCTTCCTCTACAGTCACCACGTGCCCAGTGGGGTGTGTGTGTGTGTGTGTGTGTGTGTGTGTGTGTGTGTGTGTCCATAGCTGCAGGAAGTATGCAAGCCAGAAGTCACATGGTCTGTGTGGCACAACAGTCTCCACTGTTGCTGAGACAACCACCACATGTTACAGCAATAAGAGGTTTTATTGCTCCTTGAGGCACCCTCTTCCCTACCTTTCCCAATTGACCCAGGAGGATACCAACGTGGGGGGGGGGGGGGGAATGCCCAAGACCACAAAAGTGTACACCAAAGGTGGTTCCAGAATTCACAGCAGTGAAAACCATCTCTCCAGCCAGGAGGTGGTGGCCCATGCCTTTAGTCCCAGCACTCGGGAGGAAGAGGTAGTTTGGTCTCTGTGAGTTTGAGACCAGCCTGGTCTACAAAAGCTAGTTTCAGAGCAGCCTCCAAAGTCACACAGAAACCCTATCTAGAACCAGCCCCCTCCAAAAAAGAAAAAAGAAAGAAAGAAAACCATTATTCCACCTACTCTGCCTGGCACCTTGGAGAAAATCAGCTGATAGACCAATTGCTTCCTCCTTTGATGAGTAATAAGGAAACAGGGTATTTTCTGTTTCTTCCTTCCCAAGTTAATGTTGAAATGTGATCTAAAACACTAAGCACACTTATCCCCCTCATCCTCCCAATAGTGATTAGAATTTGCAATGGCTTCTGATGCACAGAACTTGTCTTGGGGAGAATAAAATGGGACACCATGACCTTCACATGATCTAACAGAAAAACCAAAATGTCATCTTTCAAGGAAAGTGGGAAAGTCTGTAGTAGAATGGACGGATCTGCATTATTAGGGAGCCTGATTTTTCTTTTTTTGCACTGGACACCACCTCATTGGTTTCTCTGGGCAATGGGCAAGTCTTGCCTGCTGGTTGGATCATCATCTAAACAAAGCTGTTTCTAATCTCTACCCAGGGCCCTTGCCTTGACCTCTCCCTTTATAAACTCCTTCTCTCTACTTAAAGCAAAAGTAGAAAGTGTGTAAGAACTGGATTCAGGGCCTGAGAGATGGCGAGAGGTTAAGAGCATTGGCCAACCCATGGCAGCTCACCCCTGGATCTGACGCTTTCCTCTGGTCTCTGTGGGCACCAGGCACACATGTGTTGCACAGACATACATGCAGTAAAATACCCCTACATATTTAAAAGAGAGAGAGAGACAGAGACAGAGAGACAGAGAGACAATGTCTCATGTAGGGGGGAGGCTGGCCTCAAACTTTCAGCGATTCTACCTGAATACCGGGATTATATTTGTGCACCACTTCAGCCCTTCATTTATTTATTCATTCATTTATTTTTAAAAACATTTATTTATTATGTATACAGTGTCTTGCCTGCATGTATGCCTGCAGGCCCAAAGAAGGCACCAGATAGTTGTCAGCTACCATGTGGCTGCTAGAAATTGAACTCAGGACCTCTGGAAGAGCAGCCAGTGCTCTTAACCTCTCAGCCATCCCTCCAGCCCATGAGCTATCTCTCCAGCCCTTTATTTTTTATTTTGATTCTGGGTCCCACCAATTTGCCTGAACTGAACTTGAACTCCACACGTAGAGCTCAGGCAGGCTTTGAACTTAGGATCTGCAATTAATAGGCCTGCTCCACCAGGCTCAGCTTCCCTGACTCACTTCTTATCAGAATGTAGACTACCAGCCTCGGATGTGGTCCGGCTCCTTCGTGGCTGGATACCCTGGACTGTACACAGCCTGGCACAACGGTATTTATGATGCAGATGAAATAGCAAGCACACAGGAAGCACACATCCCTTTGTAAGTATTAAATGTGTGCTTAATGGATAGCTTTGCTTTCACTGTGTCTCTGGCTCCCGGTGCTGCTCCTCCTGCCACCAGCAGTGTCTTGAACCTTCCTCTGTTGGGGATATCCCTTGGTGAAAATAAAGTTCAGGTATGCAGGGACACAGCATGGGCTGTGGACAGAGGATGTCAGCCTGTGTCAGGACCACAGCAGGAAGTCTTCTCTCCCCAGCCCCTTCCACTTATCCCCGCAGGACCAGAGTGTGCAAGAGGCAAGGAGGTTGAATTGAACATCGCTGGGAACAACCTAGGACCCAGAGAATCTTTATGAACATCTTGCTTTTTACTGGAGCTAGGTCAGCCTGGGATGCTACTACACTAGACACAGCAGAATGTCACAAGGTCAGTACGGTTCCCTGAAGAATCTGTAACTCCAGTGAACCCAACTTCCTCGGGGACCTAAAATCACGACTTCAAGGCTTGTCAGGATGTCATGAGGACCCTTGCCCAACAAGACGCCCTGAGCTAATGGCTGTGACCCTGTCTGAGTCAGCATCCTTGGTCTTCAGCACACCATAATTCTTGATCCTCAAGAGGCAAGGGTGGCCTGAAAGATGGATCCTCACATAGCTTACAGCCAGCCAAGGAGTCCCAAACAATGAAGCAGGAACCAGAGCCAGCTGGTCTTACTGCCAGTCATTAACAGGGCAGCCTGGAACCCATACCATAGAACACACCGACACTGATGAATTTGCAGGCAGTGACCACACTGACCAAGGTACTCTGTGATCCCAGGAGAACAGGCCCTTCGTCTTCTCAGATCTCCTCAGAGTCCTTAATTGTGGTCCCTGGAGGCCTCTCTGGCTCCTCGGTCACTGGAGTCACGGGGGTTTCCTGACTTGTGAACAAAGCCTGTCATCGTTACCGGCTACCATAGGCTCCACAGACTCTGCAGGCATAAACAGGCCACCCTCCAGCCATGAAGCCCAGCACTCCTTGGCAAAAGAGGGGTCTGTGTGCAGTCCCCTAGAGCTGGTTCCAGAAAGATTTGGGGTCTGGGACACCTCTCTCCTTGAGGGAGTGACCAGATTTCTCACCCAGGTTGTTTCCAATAGGAAAATAGGTGCCGTCACCAATTGGAGCAGCCTTGACTTCTGGAACCAGGCTCTGGGGTGGTTTTCATGTCCGCCTCTGTCTCTGTGACTGAGGACCTTGGGGCTTCTTTCCCCTCAGGCCCAAGGCCCTGTAGATACTTCTTCCAGCTTACCAGGAGGTGCCGGGCAGTGGAGCGGATCTCCCCACTTCTCAGGGCATAAATGATAGGATTGACCATAGAGTTAACCAGACACAGCATGGAACAGAAGGCAAAGGCCTCCTTGACTTTGTCACTCAACTTGGTGACCAGGCTATGGCCCATGAGAGCCAATGCAGGGAACCAGCATATGAGCAGAACAGCCAGTACCAGCCCCAGGGTCTTGGCCAACCTAACATCTAGCCGCATCCGAATTATCCCAGGCACCTGCCTGTCCTGATGCTCTGCCATGCTGGCTACGTGCTGGTGGGCTTTCCAGAGAACATACCCGTAGGTGTAGATGATGCCGGCAAAGAGGATGGTAATGAATAGGAGCCAGCCCAGTAGATAGTCATTGGGGATCAGTGGGAAAAGTTCTGAGCAGGACCTAGGACAACAAGTCCATCCCATGAGAGGCAGGTAGGAGATGAATGCTGAGAGCACCCACATGACACAAAGGGCCACCAGTGCCCTCCCACGGGTGACTAGAGCTTTGTAGGTAGGTGGGTAGCACAGACATAGGTATCGATCAACAGCCATCAGCAGCAGGCTGCCCACGGAGGCTGTGAAGGTCATGGTCACACTGCCAATCTTCAGCAGGAAGACGGCCTTGGAGTCAACACCTTGGAAGACATGGAAAATTACAAAGTTGCAGGCAAAGATCACACTGGCCAGGAAGTCAGCTCCCGCCAAACTGCTGATGAACAGGTAGGAGGGCTTCCTGCGGAGCCGCTGGGAGGACAGTATAAGATACAGCACCGCCAGGTTCTCCAGGGCACTTAGTAGGCCCAGCAGGGTACACAGCACCGCCACAGCTATCTTCTGGGCATCACTCAGGATCATGTAAGGCTTCATGGGGTTGAACTCCGAGCCACTCTCGGAGCCATTGATCATCTCCATCTCCCAGCATCCCTCCATGGACAGGCTTTGGCTTCTACAGGGTCTGGCCCAGACAGGGTGACTGTGGACAGGGAGAAAAGTCTTTGGATGTTAACAGTGATGACCTCACCTGAGAGCTGACACTAATCAAGCATTTACCCACGTGCTGCAAATTATCAATTTATATTTTGTTGTCAAGCATGTAAGCTTTGTCTCCAAGCCAGGGCTTTCAATCTCCAAGTAGCAGAAGTGGCCCGCAAGATTTTTGATCTTTTGTTTTCTAGAGAGACAAATCCTAACTTTCTTTTAAAACCAAGGGAGCTGGGCAATGGTGGCACATGCCTTTAATCCCTGCTCTTGGGAGGCAGAGGCATTGGCAGAGGCAGGCCAATCTCTGTGAGTTCAAGGTCAGCCTAAAAGGCTACACAGAGAAACCCTTTTCAAAAACAAAAAACAAAACAAAAAATAAATAAATACATAAATAAGTTAAAACCAAGGGGAATCCCCAGGGACCAACAGCCAAGACAACAAAACCAGTAAGAATCGAAAGTGAAGACGTAGGGATCTTATTTTTCTTTTATTTATTACTATTATTGGTGTGTGTGTGTGTGTGTGTGTGTTGTTTGTTGTTACACACTTGGTAAGATACTAAAGGCTTAGCAACTATTTGGGAATGGGAGACAATAACTTGGGCTTCACCTCAAGTGATGGGAAGATAAACTCTAAAAGATGAAATATTTTGTGGGGCATGATGTTGCATGCTTTTAATCCCAACACTTGGGAGGATGAGGCAGGCAGATCTCTATGAATTGGAAGCCAGTCTGCTACATAGTGAAACTCTCTCAGAAACCATTTGTTTTTATACTCATGTAGGGAATGAAGCTTGCCCAGCATGAACAAAGCCCTGGGTTCAGTCCCCAGCACTGCATAAATGGGGTGTCATGACACACCTGTAATCCCAGCCCTTGCAGGATCATCTGTGGCTATGTGAAGCCCTGCACTAAAAACCAACTGTACTCTAGATACAAGATATAGAAGTCCTGTTAATCTGAGTATTAGATAGTGAATCGTTTTTTAAATATAAACATGTCCTGAATATTGAAGAAAAAGGTAAACATTGTACAAGGCAGTATTAAACTTCATAGGAAAGCAAACTAAACACTCCTCTAGAAAAACAAATCTCCTAAACAGATGATGTGGTGTTATTCCGTCTAGAGGGCCACAGAATTTGAACTGGTAAGCACAGGGATGAGCAATGAGCAAGCAAGAGTTCGCAGGTGTGTCCACTGGTAAGGTTACACTTGCAAGAGTTTTATACAACTCCTGCATATACTTTATAAAGAATTAAAAGAAGGGCAGGGTGGTGGTGGTGCATGCCTTTAATCTCAGCACTTGGGAGGCAGAGGCAGAGGCAGGCGGATCTCTGTGAGTTCAAGACCAGCCTGGTCTACAAGAGCTAGTTCCAGGACAGGCTCCAAAGTCACAGAGAAACCCTGTCTCGAAAACTTGAATAAGTAAGTAAACAAATAAATAAGCAAATAAATAAATAAATAAACAAACATCATTTTGTTTGAGTTTTTCTGAGACAGACTCTCCTTGACTGTCTTGAAAGTGGCTCTGTAGACAGGCTGGCCTGGAACTCATGCCACTGTGTGCCGGGATTAATAAAGACAGCAAATATTTAAAAATTAAGTAACAAAGGAGGAGGATACCTGGTGACTAAGTCTGTGACCTCAGTGACTCAGGAGGCCTGTCTGGATGACACCTCATCTCAAAAATTAATGAATAAATACATAACTTGCAGTACATGTGGAGTTGGAAGCCAGCCAGGGCTAATTATACCAACAAACCAACCAAATAAGCCCCAAAATAAACTGTCCGCTGAGACCTTTAACTGAAGAAATACCACTTATCTTTTCAGCAGGAGGAAATCCAGCCTGGGAAGGAGCAGAGGAGGAAGTCAGCTACTGGGAGCTGATAAGCTTATGAATACATCCCATTTTTTATGTCTTTGAGACAGGCTCTCTCTGTGTGGACCAGGCTGCCTCTGCCTCTGTCTGGGATGAAGGGCCTGAACCACCCTGGTCTTTGTTTACCTTTTATTTTTCTGTCCTGTGTCTGTATGAGTTTTTGTGTGTATGGATGTGTGTGCTTGTGTGTGTGGAGGCTAACAGTCAATGCTTTCCTCAACGGATCTCCGTTTGAGACAGAGTCTCTCTCCCAGAGCTCATCAATTCAGCCAGACTGCCTGGTGACCAAGTTCCAGGGATCCTTCTGTCTTCGGTTCCAGAGTGTCATAATGGTGGGTGCACACAATATCTAGTTCTCATTTTTTAAATTTAATGTGGGTAATGGGACCAGAACTCAGGTCAAAATTGGCAAACATTTCACTGCCAGGATTACCTCACCAGCCCCTCCACCGCTTGTTTTTCTTTCCTTTTTGTACTTTTTAGTGTTCTGAGACAGGGCTGTCCCGAAACTTGATCTGTACACCAGGCTGGTCTCAGACTCAGCGATCCCCCTGCTTCTGCCTCCGAGTGCTGGGATTAAAGGAGTGTGCCGCTATACCTGCTTCTATTTTGTATTTATTTTTGTGCTTCTGGGGAATCAAATCTGGGGCATTGTACATTCACAAGAGCCCTACCATTGATACACAGCAGCAAAATATACATTGTATGTATTTCCCCCATCCCTATTTCTCTTTCTGTGTGGCTACAGGAAAATTTCAGTGGCATACAGGATTCCTGTTGTGTGTTTCTAAGGCATCTTAGCCTCCAGCCCATTGCAGTGCACTAGGCTGCCTGAACATATAAGGTCTAAAGCTGAGTCCTCAGTCCTGGAGGCCGCTCTAGCCCCCCAACCCACACCCAGCCAGCTATCAGCTGCCTCTGGAAAGAAACTTTGCCTTCTGCCCTCCAGGGCTTTGCCTCAGTTTCTGCTTCATACCCCTCCCTGACTTTCCTTTGGTTCATGGGCCCAGTGGATCCTTTCCAAGCCTGCAGCCGGATCAGCCTCCCAGCATTGCCCTGCAAGTATGGGCCACTTTTACATACGGCCTTCCCTTCAACTGCACCAATAACCAAGAATGTGGAATTTAAGTTCTATGGGACGTTGTTCTTGGGGATGGAGAGATGAGACGGGTTAGCTGTTAAAGGTGCCTGCCAGAAAGTCAGACACCCTGCGTTGAATCCCTGGGACCCACATAAAAGATGGAAGGACTGAGCTAACCCCAAAAAGTTGTCCCCTGACCTCCAGAAGCAGGCTATGGCATGCTCACACCCGCATACATACATATACACATGCACACAAAATAAATAACTAAAATGGAAATAGAAATTTAAAAACATTGTTCCCAGGAGCTGCAGCGATGCCTCACTGGCTCTTCCAGAGGACCTGGGTGCCAGCACCCACATGGCAGCTCACAACTGTCTGTAACTCCAGGGGCTCTGGCACCCTCACATACGTGCAAGCAAAACCTCAAATGCACATAAAAATAAATAAATCTTGAAAAAATATTGTTTCTAGCCATAAAGTGATTTCATCTATACAACACTATAATCTAACACTTCAGGTTGCAAAGGTGCTGGCTGGAGATACGACTCAGTGGACAAGACACCCTTGAGGATCTGAGTTTAGTTCCCAGGACTCTCATAAAATGCCGGGAGTGGCCAAACACCCCCTCACCTGCAGCTTCAGTGTTGGGTGAGGCTGACAGAGGGGTCACTGCAGTTTTCTAGCTCTGGGCTCAGTCAGAGACCTTGTTACAAAGAAATAAGTTAGACATCAATAGAGCAGGACACACGATGTCTGGTATGTACACCCACACACGTGTACAGATATGACACACACAAACTAATAATAAATAAATAAAATAAAAGTACAGGATGGAATTTCGACACCTGTAATCCTAGCACTCAAGAGGCTAAGGACAACTGCTGAGAGTGTTTGAGGCCAGGACACAGTGAGTTCTAAAGCCAGAAGACTGCTGGCAGTTTGATGCTGGGTAACATAATGAGTTCAAGGCCAGCTTAGGTAACATAGCAAAACCCTGTCTCAAAAAAATAAGCAATAAAAATAAAACCTTTAGGGAATGCCTTACCTCATTCAGAGTGAGTACAGTTGATGGTTGCTGGGGTGGCTGAGGCTGGTGTCTGTGTCTCACTCTGGCCCAGTGTGGTCACAGACCACTGTTACTATCCAGAGTAGGGACAGGAAATGCATGCATTTGATGGACATCCTAACAAGGCAACAACAGGAAGCACAGAGCAACAGGAAACCCAGCTACCGGTCCATACACAGATAGAAATGCCCTTTGGAGGCCACATGGTGGTCTTCTAGAAGGTCTCTTTCCAGGGCAAGGATGTATTTGATGAACAGAGAGACTTGGAGATTGTCACACAGGTGGTTAGGTCCCTCTCTGTCATTCTTATCTCATGTCTTTGGGCAAGTCACTCTCCTCTGTAAAGTGACAATAACATTACCCACCCATTCTTAGGGAGGCCAAGTGGACTGAGGACAGCCATTGTAGTTTTGAACCTGAGAACTGGCAAGTTCTTTTTGATCCTTTCAGAATGTATAAAGGACCTGTCCAGCTTGGGGTGGTGGCACACATCTTTAATCCCAGTACTTGCTTGTGAGGCAGAGGCAGAAGGATCTCTATGAGTTCAAGGCCAGCCTGGTCTATGTGGCAAGTTCTTGGCCAGCTACATGGTAAGATGTGGTCTCAAGAACAATTATCAGTACACACACACACACACACACACACACACACACACACACACACACACACACGACCCAATGCCTGGAAGAAACGCTCAGAGGTTAATAACACTTGCTGCTCGTGCAGAGAACCAGAGTTTGGTTACCAGCACCCGCATGGCAGCTCACAACTGCCTGTAACTCCAACACTCCAGCCCTAGCTTATCCAGTGCTTTCTTCTGACCTCAGCAAACATCGGGTACACAGGTGGTAGATGGCACATAGACATACATGAAAGCAAAACACTCAGACACATAAAAATAAATGCCAATATATTTTTTAAATTTATTTAATTTTATTTTATGTACATTGGTGTGAGAGTGTCAGTTCCCCTGGAACAGGAGTTATAGACAGTTGTGAGCTGCCATGTGAGTGCTAGGAATTGAACCTGGGTCCTCTCAAAGAGTAGGCAGTGCTCTTAACTGCTGAGCCATCTCTCCAGCCCATAAATGAAATTCTTTTTCGTTTGTTTTGTTTGTTGTTTGTTTGTTTGTTTGTTTGACACAGAGACAGGGTTTCTCTGTGTAGTCCAGGCTGCCCTGGAACTCTCTCCATAGACCAGGCTGGCCTCAGATTCACAGAGATCCGCCTGCCTCTATCTCTGGAGTGCTGGGATTTAAGCCATGTACCACCACCACCTGGTGACTCATCTAACGTATGAACATGTCATTGTCATTCCACACCTTCCGAGCCACAGTCATGTGCAAGTACACGATGGAGAGCCTGCAAGCTGATGCTGGACAGATGTCAGGACTAAAGGGAGCCAACCAGCCCAGCTCCCACACTTCCTGGAAATGCCTAGCCCAGAGACCCTGCTCCTGACCATGTGTCCCTGCTGGCTGGTATCTGAGCTGTATCTGGGACCGGGACTCTACCTGTCTTTCTGGGAAGACACCTGAGGGCTGGGGAAACTCTCAGGAACAGGTGTGGCAGGGTTTTTGTTTTCACGTGAAGTGAAAGTGTGAAGTGAAACAGGGTCACAGCGGAGCTGGCCCTGCGCGCCACGCTGGAGGGGACCGGAAGCCGACGACTGCAGCACCCGCAGTCAAGCTGAGACTTGATACCCCCAAAACAAACGCTGAGATTTTTGGCGGGACAGAACCCAGAGTGTCTAGGCACATGGAGGAGACGCTCTTCCCTGAGTCACGCCCCAGCAGCCTAGTTGCTTTTGTCTGGGACTGGGAATGAGGAGATCTGTATTCCAGTTCCTGTCCTGTCTGAGTTTTAGACTGGCCCTCTGGGTTTTTCTTTTCTCATTTCTGAAGAAGATAGATCGATGGTGTGTGTGTGTGTGTGTGTGTGTGTGTGTGTGTGTACATGAACATGTGTGCTCTATACATTAGAACCAGGGCCTCACAATGTGTTAGACAAGAGCTCTACCACTGAGCTACATACAACCTGGGCCTTCACTCTACTAATACTTAATGTAGCCCCTTCCCCAATCTATAAGAGAAAGGGGTTTGTAATGTATGGAACTGTCATGCACAGTCTCTGCTGTGATTCCTTTATTCTGTGTCTTTCTCCCTCTCTCTCTTTGTGTGTGTGTCTCTCTCTCTCTGTCTCTCTGTCACTCTCCACAGGGTTTCTGTGTGTAACAGTCCTTGATGTCCTGGAACTCACTCTGTAGAACAGGCTGGCCAGAAACTCACAGAAATCCACCTGCTTCTGCCCCCTGGGTACTGGGATTAAAGACGCCACCACCTGGCACTTTCTAGTGTCTCTTAGTTGTCAAGGAAGTCACAAGAGTCTGCCTGGTAGAACTAAATTCCCCTCTAGCCTCGTTTCTATTACCCATCCCTACCCTGCCCAGACTTCCGTGGAGTCACTGCCCACAGGTTGGACTTCTCTGTCCCAGGGCTATTTTTGTCTGTGTCAAGCTTGACCACCACCCGCTCCCATGGAGTCCAGTGAAAGGATGGCGGTGACACATCTCTGTCACTGTTCCAGACCTGGAGCGCCAAGACTTTGGAATGACACATCACTGAGACCTGTCACAGACAGGCTGTGTGACCTGGAGCAAGGCACTCAAACTCTCTGAGCTTCGGTGTCTTCTTTTATGAGTTGGGAAAGCAATCTGACATGCAGATTAGAAAATTATTTAAAACTAAGTGGTAAGGGTTGGGGAGATGTTGAGCTGGTAAAATACTTGCCACATCAGACGGAGTTTGATACCCCAGAACCCATGTAAAAAACTGGGGTATGAGCCAGGCCTACTGGCACACACCCTTAATCCCAGCATTTGGGAGGCAGGGGCAGATGGATCTCTGAGGTGGTGCCTGGCCTGGTCTACATAATGGGTTCCAGGACAACCAGAGCTACATAATGAGACCCGGTCTCAATAAACAAACAAATAAATAAAATAAAATAAATAAAAAGCAAAGTAAAAGCAAAAGCCAGGTATGGCTATGGATTTATAATCTCAGCACTGGGGAGATGGAGACAGGCAAATCTCTGGGGCTTGCTGGTCAGCCAGTCTGGACGAAGCAATGAACTCCAGGTTCAGTAAGAGACCATGTCTCCAAATAAAGAGGACAGCCTCAGGGGAACGGCACCCAAGGCTGACCTCTGACCTCTGTAAATACACACATACATACAAAGAAACAATAGCAACAACAACAAAAACCCAAGCAGCTGCATGGCTGCCAGAGGCAACTGGAGCAGAGCCAAGTGACTCAAAACAAATGGTCCCAGGGCATTCAGAGTCCCAGCCATGGCCTTGGTCCCAGTCAGCTCCGGGAGAGGCAGCAAACACTACAGGATAAACTTCAACAACTGTGTCAGCTCTGTCCTGTGTCAGAAATGCATCCTGAGTTTGGAGCCACAGAGAAGAGCTTTTAGCCTATGGCAAAGCTGAACTGACACTTTATTTCTTCCAAGAAGGCAGAGAGCCATCTTCACATCCTGGACGGTTTTCATGGCCACCCCAATAAAGGCGTCAGTGGGCAAAGACTCACAATAACTTTGTTTTTGTTGAAATCTGTTTTCCACTTCTCCTGTCTTGGGGGCATGCCACCCTTTCCTGAACCCTGCTTTTATTATAAGCTAGCTTAGCTTTTCCTCTGGATCCAGCTCTTTGAGACGATGTCCCAGGGAAGGTGTGTGTCCCCGAACCTCAGGCTGTCATTTTAAGGACCACAGAGATTCTTCGGTTCTCTGTGCTTGAGCTGGTCCCTGCTTGTGGCCTTGCCTTCCCACCTCTGCCTGGACACCACCACTTGGTAAATTAACTCACTAACTTGTCATCTGTTCAAACATC
Source organism: Cricetiscus sungorus (assembly GCA_030556225.1). Taxonomy (NCBI): domain Eukaryota; kingdom Metazoa; phylum Chordata; class Mammalia; order Rodentia; family Cricetidae; genus Cricetiscus; species Cricetiscus sungorus. The sequence continues at coordinate 129,976,669 of JANBXA010000734.1, read as the reverse complement.
ATCTTCCTCTTTCAATTTCCTTATAGGCTTGCAACTTCCTGTTCAGAGAAAGGGAGATGGGAACCATGTTCACACTTCTAATTTTCAAGCGGAGAGGCCACTGGCTTTGAGGTGAAGCAGTGTTCCTTGAGCAAATGGACTCAAAGGGGGCCAGCCATTCTCCCTAAAACCACAGCAAGTGGCAGCCCAGCTTTATGACAGGAGGTAAATGAACAGGGACAGATGGATGACCTTTATTTACCAGCGGTCATTCCATGGGGGAAATCACATCCTCTTTCTCTTTTATAGTTCCTTTGTTGTTTCTTGGAGTTTTTGCATGTTTGTTTTTTGTTTCTCAAGACAGGATTTCTCTGTGTAGTCCTGGCTTTCCTGAACTCTCTCTGTAGACCACATTGGCCTCAAACTCACAGACACCTGTCTGCCTTTACCTTCCAAGTGCTGGGATTAAAGGTGTGAGCCACCAGTCCTGGTTCTGTCTTTTATATTTACACACACACACACACACACACACACACACACACACACACACACACTTTTTAAAAACTGGGGACCTGAACCTTGGACCTTGAGAGGACCAGGAAGGAGCTCTGTAACTGATCACAGCCCCAGCTTTTTTTTTTTTTTTCTTATTCACATCCTCACTGGAGAATTTGGGCCACACGTCCTGACTTTCTCACTGAAGATCTGCCAGACGGGCTACCGAGCTCTGGAGTGGTGGTTCTGCCTCGGGTTGACTCTTTCTTGTTTTATCTGTTTCCTTTTCTAGACCAACAGTTAGGCATGCCTGTAATCCTTGCAGCTCTCAGGCGTGTGAGCCAGGAGAACTGGAAATTAGAGGGCTGGTCTGGGCTACACATCTAAGAGAAGGCGGGGAAGGGCTGCTGGAGCTGAGGCTGAGTGCTTCCTGCCCCTTCCAGAGGACCAGAGTTTGTTCTCAGCACCTACAGGGACGGAGCCTCACACACATGTAACTCCAGCTCCAGGGGACAGCATGCCTTCCGGCTTCTGTGGACACAGGCGCACACAGCATATAGTCACATAAACACAGAAAAATAACCAAGTAAATGATGGTGGGTGCAAGGGCTTGCTGCAATCCCACCGCCTGGGATGCTGGCAGAGAGACTCGGGAGTCCAAAGCCAGTTTTAGGCCAGCCTGGGCTACATGAGTGTGATGGTTTGAATAGAAATGATCCCTGTAGGCTCACAGATTTCAATGCTTAGTCATCAGAGAGTGCCACTACTTGAAAAGAATTTAGGGATGTGGCTCTAGCTGGGAGGATCTCTGTGAGTTCGAGGCCAGCCTGGTCTACAAAGCTAGTTTCAGGACAGCCAGGGCTACACAGAGAAATCCTGACTCAAAAAACAAACAAACAAAAAAAACAAAACAAAAGAAAAGGCCCCAAAGCCAGAGAGAGAGAGAGAGAGAGAGAGAGAGAGAGAGAGAGAGAGAGAGAGAGAGAGAGGTATCACTGGAAGTAACTTTGAGGTTTCAGAAGCCCCAAGCCAGGCCTAGTGGCCCGTCCCCTGATGCCTGTGGATCCAAATGTAGAATTTTCAGCCCCTTCTCCAGGACCATGTCTGCCTGTGTGCCACCATGCTCCCCACCATGACGACAATGGACTAACCTTCTGAAACTAACTGTAAGGCAGCCCCAATCAAATGCTTTCTTCCTGAGAGCCGTCATGGTCATGGTGCCTCTCTCCATAGCAATAGAACAGTGGCTAAGACAGCGAGACACCGTCTAAGGAAGGGAGGGGAGCAGAAGCAGCAGGGGACCCTTGTGCCCCCTGTGGTGGTAGGTGTGGGGACTCTCCCTGTGCTGTGCCTAACTCAAGTTCTCTGCTAGTTGGCAGGGAATACGGGTGACAAAGTTGTCTTTGCTATGTTTTTAGGCTAGCGGGGGAAGGGCTGGAGGTGTGAGAGAAGGGTGAGGATGGAAAACAGGGAGAGGACCGGGCTTCAGGTCAGGACTCTCGCAGGTAGATAAACAGGAAGCTAAGGATGTGCCGGAGATTAGGGTGCAGAAGTCAGCACCTGCCAGCAGCCCAGTGTGACAAGAGCCTTGAACCAAAGGAACAGACTTTAGGTTTTGGGTTTAGGCCTGATAGGACTGAAGGACTTGGGACCAACAGCCCCCATGAGATCTCAAAGGCCTGCTTGGCTTGGAAGTGTCGGTACGTCAGCTTGCAAAAGGGCTAGCCTGAGCCAGTGAGTGCACATGGCTGCTCTTGAACTCCCGTCTGGAAACTTCACCATCCTGAACACCGTTCCCAGGCTGCACAGAGGCTCTGAAAGGTAAACATGCAGTGTGGATGCTGGGAGGGAGGTGATGCTCCTCTACAGTGTACGGGTGGAGGGGTCAGTTTCCTCCTTCCATCGTTTATACAGGTTCTGGGGATTGAAACTGGGTCATTGGATTTGGTAGCAAGCTCCTTTCTCTGCTGAGCCATTGCACATCTGCTGCAAGTAGGGGTGTTTGTTTTGTTTTGTTTTGTTTTGTTTGAAACAGGGTTTTTCTGTGTAGATTTGGAGCCTATCTTAGAACATGCTCTGTAGACCAGGCTGGCCTTGAACTCACAGAGATCCTCCTGCCTCTGCCTCCTGAGTGCTGGGATTAAAGGTGTCTGCCAGCACTGCCCAGATTTTTTTTGTTTTTTGCAAATAGTTTTTTATATAGTTATGTAGAATTGTTTTTGCTATACAATAAAGCAAAGCAAGGAACCTAATATTTATTCTTAATAGATTATATTATAATAAATATATATAACAAACATTTAATATATAAATGCATAATAAATAATAAACAATAATACTTAATACATAGAAAAAAATTTTGAGGCAGCGTTTGCTCTGTAACTCAGACTGGTCTCAAACTCAAGATTCCCCTGTCTCAGCTTCTGTGCACTGGAATTACAGGCTAGTACCATTACACCTAACTTGAAGTAACATGTGCTTTTATATATATATGTGTGTGTGTGTGTGTGTGTGTGTGCAAGTAAAGACAGGTGCTCTTGGGGGGGGGGGGTTGATCCCCTGAAGCTGGAGCTACAGGCCATCCTGAGTCACTAATCAGAAGCAGATCTGGAAATCAACACAGGTCCTCTGCAAGAGCAGTACTCAATCTTGACTACTGTCTTAGTTTGGGTTCTTATTGCTGTGCAGAGACTGTGACCTCGGCAACTCTTATAAAGAAAACGTTTAACTTTTAGAGTAGCTTGCTTACTGTTTCAGAGCTTCATTCCATTAATATCATGACGGGGAGCAGAGAGGCAGAGGTGGGCTGGAGCTGAGAGACCTACTGTTGACTCAGAGGCAGCAGGAAGTCACACTGTCATGCTGAGTGAAACTTGAGACCTCAAAGCCCACCCCAACAAAGACACACTTTCCCCAACAAGGCCACACCTCCTAATAGTGTCACTCCCTTTGGGGATCATTTTCTTTCAAACCACCATAACTATTGAGCCATCTTTTCATCCAGAAATAACGTATCTTTTTTTTGTTGTTTGTTTTCAAGATGTGCTTTCAGCCTGGCGGTGCTGGCACACACCTTTAGTCCCAACACTCAGGAGGCAGAGGCAAGAGGATCTGGAGTTCGAGACCAGCCTGATCTACAAGAGCTACCTCCAGGATACAGGATAGCCTCAAAGCCACAGAGAAACCCTGCCTCGAAAAACGAACAAACAAACAAACAAAAGACATGCTTTCTCCATGTAGCTCTGGCTGTTCTAGAACAGGCTCTGTAGACCAGGATGGTCAAGAGATTAGCGTACCTCTGCCTCCTGAGTGCTGTGATTAAAGACATATGCCACCACAGCCTGACTTAGAAATAACATCTCTTTAATGAAAATACCCTTACTGCCTGGTTGGTAACTGCTTCGGCTTAGCCTGCTGAACTGGTGGCTGTGGTTGGAGTCTAGGAAGAGAGTGAGTGTCTGCCACAGCAGGCACAACAAGGGCTTTGTGTGTGTGTGGTCATCCTCTCTTTTGTTGCTCTTATTCAAATTCATGGCACACATTCTGGTTTTGTCTGGTATTTGTACCCAGGGCTTCCTGCATACCAGGCAAGCACTGAACCACTGAACTTACACATCCCCAGACTTTTCTTTGAGATACTCTCACTCTGTAGCCATAGCTGGCCTAGAACTCCTAATGTAGACCAGGCTGGGCTATAGCTCACAGTTATGTTCCTGCCTCTGTTTCCTGAGTCCTGGGATTAAAGGCACAGGTATCATAGCTGGCCAATTCAGCCTTTAACTTTTTTTTTTTTTTTTTTTGGTGTAACTTTTGGGACAGGCTCTTGCTAAAGTGCCCAGGATGGCTTTGAACTCATGATTCTTCTATTTCAGCCTTTCTAGTAGCTAGCTGGTCCTATGTTATCTGGTTTTTCTTTTTTCTTTGTTTGTTTTTGTTTGTTTGTTTGTTTGTTTTGTTTTTCAAGACAGGGTTTCTCTGTATGTCTTTGGAGCCTGTCCCGGAACTTGCTTTATAGACCAGGCTGGCATCGAACTTACAGAGATCCACCTGCCTCTGCCTCCTGAGTGCTGGGATTAAAGGCATGAGTCACCAATGCCCGGCATTATCTGTCCTTTAAAATCAAATTATTTATTTGTAACAGAACAGATGGTAATTGTTTGTTTATAGCTACATAGTATTGGGGCAGCCTGAGCTGCATAGGGTCACCCTGCCTCAAAGACAGAAAGAGACAAAGCATACAAGGAGACTTGGTGATGGGAAGGTGGGAAGGACTGGCTGATGAGCTCTCCCTCTCTCTGGGCATAGCTTCGTACTGGGGAGATCTTCACCTTTGATTAGGGAATGTGGGGAGACCTGGGTGGGAGAGTGTCATAAGAATACCACCTGGGGTGGTCCACATAGGCCTATGTGCCTATGTGTCTATGTGTCAGAGATCCGCCTGCCTCTGCCTCCCAAGCACTAGGATTAAAGGCAAGTGCCACCACTGCCCGGATGATGACAAGGTCTTTGCACATCAGGAACAGGACGTGGTGGGCTTTGTGTTGGGCTTTCTTAATCCCCTGTGGTTTTCCCTGCTGGCTTTGGACCTCTTTCTTCCTGGCTTGGCCAGATTTCACAGAGTGAAGTCCCGCCCCAGCTATGATTTTGATTTGTTCAAATGGTTGCAGGGTCAGGATGGGAGGTGCAATTCAGTCAGGTTTCCCCAACAGAAGAGGGGGTGTGGGAGAGGGATATGAAGTAACTTTAAACACCCTGTTACTTATGATAATATTAATGACATTACCATTAGTGTTGAGTGAGACTTTTGAATACTGTGAGCCACAAAATGCACTTAGCAGCAAGCCAATGTCGTTGTTGTTGTTGTTGTTGTTGGTGGTGGTGGTGGTGGTGGTGGTGGTAGTGGTGGTGATGGTGGTGGTGGTGGTGGTGGTAGTAGTAATGGTACTGTCAAACCACACCATGTCTTGCTAGAAAAACTTACTCATGGACTCTGGGCTGCTAAGACCTGGTAATAGTGACAAAGCAGCTGGCAGGGACCCAGGAACAGCTGGACAGAAGCTGATGGATGAATTAAACCTGGAAGGGACAGACCTGTCTTCAAAGGATGGGCTGAACATCTGAAGGACTGATCTTCCTGCATATTCCTCCTATGCTTGAAGGCTGAACTGGAAATTTGAGGCCAGCCTGGGCTAGATAATAAGAATTTAATAAGAATTTATGGTTTTTTTTTTTTTTTTTTTGGTTTTTCAAGACGGGGTTTCTCTGTGTAGCCTTGGCTGTTCTGGAACTCCATCTGTAGACCAGACCGGCCTCGAACTCAGAGATCTATTTGCCTCATCTGCCTCTCTAGTGCTAGGATTAAAGATGTAAGTCAAAGTTGGAGACCAGCCTGGTCTACAAGAGCTAGTTCCAGGACAGCCTCCAAAGCCACAGAGAAATCCTGTCTCAAAAAACAAAAAACAAAAAACAAAAAAAAAAAAAAGAAAAAACAAACAAAAAAGACGTGTCATCATGCCCAGCTTGTTGTTCGGGTTTTAAAGTTCACTTTATTATTTATTTTTGAGTATGGGCATATGCCAGATGTACATGTGAGTGTAGTTGTCTTAGAAAAACCAGAAGGGGCCAGGAGCCAGGATTATTGCAGTTATGGGCCACCCTGTGTGGGTGCTGGGATTTGAACTCAGGTCCTTTGCAATAGCAATACACACAACACTGAGCCATCCCTCCAGTCCCATAAGAAGAATTTAAACTAAACCCAACACATTATACCACTTGTAAAGCAGGGAGAAGCCCAAGTTTACTTTTATAAACAATGCGTGTAATTTGAAGTTTATTTTCCTTCTGCTGTTCAATTTCATTAAGTTTGCACGCACGCGCACTTTTTTTTGGTAGTTCTGAGAATTGAACATAAGACTTTATGATTGCTAGGCAAGTATTTTACCACTGAGTTACATCCCCAACCACATATTTAATTTAAATGTTTAAACCAAATATTAAAGGGGGGTTGAAAGTGTAAATGGTGCTTTTACTGAAAATTGTACATTTGCTTGAAGTGTTGGGGTTCTTACTCCTTTAACCTTTAATCTTTAGTGCTCAGGAAGCAGAGGCAGGCAGATTCCTGTGAGGTCAGCCTGGTCTACAGAGCAAGTTCTAGCTGAGCTGAGGCTACATTGTGAGTGAGACCTTGTCTCAAAAATAATAAAAGGCAGGATGGTGGTGATGCAAACTTTTAATCCAAGCACTCAGAAGAGGCAGGTGGATCTCTGTGAGTTTGAGACCATCCTGGTCTACAGAATGAGTTCCAGGTCCTGGGATTAAGGGCATGTGCCACCATGGCCTGGTTTAGCCTGGTTATTTTTAAATTTGGGGTAGGAAATTACTAACAGCCAAGCTTGCCTACAGCAAGGTCGTGTGCCTGATAAGCTCTGCTTAAGCAGGATGGGGGCTGGAGACAAGGCTCAGCAGTTAGATCCACTGTCCTTGCAACAGACTTTTGACCCCTAGCACCTACACTAGGCAGGCAACATTTGCCTGTCACTCTTATCTAGCTTCAGGGGGATCTGAAATCTCTAACCTCCTTGGGTATCTGCACTTGAATGCATAGATGCATACACATTATTAAGAGGTAAAATAAATAAATAAATAAATAAATAAATAAATAAATAAATAAATAAATGGAGCTGGAGAGATGGCACAGTGGTTAAGAACAAAGGGCAATCTTCTAGAAGACCAGGTTTGATTCTTAGTGAGCACAACCTGTGGGGGACCATCACCATCCTCACTACTTCAGGCCTCTGAGATAGAAAATTACTGCCTCTTAAGAGGTAAGCAGAATTTTTTAGCAGAGTATTCCTAGATACAGGCTTGTGGTTTTACAACCAGTTAAAGAATAGCTCAGGATAGTCTTTCTGTTGCAGCTTTACAGCCAGTTAAAGAATATCTCAGGATAGTCTTTCTGTTGTAGCTTTACAGACAGTTAAAGAATAGCTCAGGGCATTCCTTCTACTGACCCTTCCATCCTGCCCACTTGCAACCCCCAAGAAAATAAAATGTGGCAGCTTGATCTGAATACTGTCTTGCTGTCATCCTTTTTTGTATCCCTTGTTCTTGGATTCCCCTAAGTGTTTCCTGGTTTGTCATTGACTGCCTCTCGGGTCTGGGCAACAACCATTCATAACTCCAGTTCCAGGGAAGCTAGACTCCCTCTTCTGACTTTTACAGACACCTGGCACACACATGGTACACACACATAAAACAAATAAATCTACTTTAATGAAATAAACCAGCAAACATGTAAAATGTGCAGATGAGCCCACGAAAGGTTTTAGTGAGAAAAAGAGGTGTGTAGGTAGCAGATAGCAGAGGGGACAGCAAGACCTAGATAGCATGGACCTTTCTCTTTATTCAGGAAAAACAAAAACAAAACAACAGTACAGGAAGGAGGAGCTGGCAGCAAGGCTGAAAGCCTGTTCCTTACATTCAGTGGGCATGCCTTCTGTTTTAAGCGGATACCTGGCTTTGTAAGTTCATACAAGGTTATAAAGCAGACCGCCCCAATTTCACTGTTCTGAGTCTCCAATGTTACTATTATGAAGTGAGGGTCCATATTTCTCACGATTTGGGACTTAAAAAGTCAATATGTATTGCTGGGCAGTGGTGGCATATGCCTTTAATACCGGCACTCAGGAGGCTGAGTCAGTAGGGCCCTGAGTTTAGGGCTACCCTGAGTTATACAGTGAGTTCAAGGCCAGGCTAGACCATATAGGGAAACCTTATCTCCCCAAACAATCCCCCCTCAAGTGAATTTATACCTTTATTTTATTCTCTTTATGTATTGCATATACATACGTGTATACATGTGTAAAGGCCTGAGGTGTCTGTCTCTATCACTGGTCATCTTCAATGAACCCGGTGCTGGAAGTTTCGGAGAGACTGGCTGGCCAATGAGCTGCCTATAATCTCTGAAACCTAGCATTGGTGTTACAGGTGTGAGGCCCCACCCACACTTGACAGTTCTGTGAGTACTGGGCATCCAAACTCATGTCGTCCTCATCTCCCAGAAAGGACTTTGCTCACTGAGCCATGCCCGAAGCCCCTAATTTACTCCTTTAAAAAAAAATGAGGGCTGGAGAAGTGCTCATCTGTTAAGAGTGTTTGCTGCCCTTGCAGAGGACCCGAGGTCCCCATACTCATGTTGGGTGGCTCACACCTGCCAAACACTCTAGCTCCAGGGGTCTGTCTGACGTTTCTATTCTCTGGGGGCACTTGCACTCCTGTGCACATATCCCCCTTAAGTAAAAAGTAGTGATTAATTAAAAATAACATATTTTGTTTTTATTTAAATTTTATTTATTTTATATGTGCGGATATTTTGCCTGAACACTTTTCTATACATCACGTTCATGCCAGGTGCACACAGAAGCCAGAGAAGGCATCAGATCCCCTATAGATTGTTTGCAATGCCATGTGGGTACAGTACTGGGAATTGAACTCAGGTCCTCTAGAAGAGCAGCTATTGTTCTTAACCACTGAGCCATCTCTCCAGCTCTCATTTAAAAAAAAAAAAAAAAATCTCAAAAAAAAAAAAAAAAAAGTTTGCCAAAGCTAAGAGTCATGGCACAGGCCTGTAATTCCAGCACTTGGAAGATGGAGGCGAGAGGATCTTGAATTCTAGGTTGGCCTGGGCTATACAGTATGTCACAAACTAAACCAGCCAAGCATTTGTTCTGTCACTGTGGTCACTGACACCCAGACTGTCCCTTTACTGGTCTTCTACATGCTCTTAGTTTTTGAGATATATTCTGGTTGGTTGTTCTTCTCCTTTGCCTAGCTTAGTCTACGAACCCCTTCTTCTTGCTTTTGGGGTGTGGGATGCTCCTGACTAACATCTGTCCAAACCACACCTCTGTCATAAGCCCCTAGTAAATTGCAATCTTACGTTTCCAAGCATCTTCCAGATGTGTTGAACTGTTTTCCATAAACATGGATTGTTCTCCATAGATCCCCAAACCCCTGCCTGTGCTGCCATTGGACCACCCAGGACCCAAACACATCCGCCGGGAGGACACACAGGAAGGACTCAACTGTATTCAGACAGAGGCACCACTGTGAGTGCACCTGTGGTTCTCAAAGAGGAACTAAGGCAGGGCACAACCCCTAGGGAGCCATGGGAATCACTGTGGCAGGGCAGCAGTGGTTTGAGTGGGAGGCTCTGGGTGCCATAGGTTCAAGGCCACCCGCTGGGCAGTGGGAGAAGGTTGTGGGGAAGTAGGGGAGAGGAGAAGCCACAAAACTCAGAGGACACCAGACCTATAAAGTCACTTTTGAGAGAGGTCCTGCCAACACCCTCTCCTCATGGAACCCCAGCAGTCCCCTGGGGGGAGGAGCTAACTCCACTGTGGCCCAGCCTAGCTTGTCTGTCTTTCTTGATAGCATTTGGGGGCTGGGGGAGGCATGCTTTCTGGGCCTTTCTTCCTCCTAGGAGATGGAAGGAAGGACAGTGTTTTTTCTCTTCTGGGCCGTGCTGGGAGAAGGACTTCCAGACACAGAAGCCATGGCCAATGGCCCTGACTTTGCTGGGTTCCCGCTTTGGCCTTGGCAAAGCAGTTACCCTCAGGACCCCAACTCTCTCATTTCTATCTTTGGACAGGAAAAAAACGCCCTCATAGTATCAGGGTGTGATGGCATAAGACAATGCCAGTGACAGCCACCAGCACGGGGAGGGAAGCCCCATGGAGAGACTGCCGGGGAATGAGGAGTCCCCTGGGCTTGTGGTTGGAACCTCAGGGCCCACACACAATATGCCCGCTCCTCTCTCCCTGTAGTCAGGCTCCCAGGCTACATGTTCCGTGGCATCTGAAGCATGCTCTGCAAGTGACAGTTCTGTGACGTGGTGACCCGAACTGCACCTTCACACCTATGAGGGATTCTCTACCTGCCCACCTGTTTGTTCTCACAACAGAGCAGGGCTTGGCTAAGCCTGACCTGTCATTTTGAGACAGCCTCTTTCACATGTAGCCCTGACTGGCCTTGAGCTCTCTATGCCAATCTAGATGATTGAACTTCTGGTCTTCCTGCTTTTCCCTCCTGAGTGCTGGATCACCGGCCTGTGCCGCCATTCCTGCTGCTTGTGACTCTGGGTCTAGAACCTATAAGGTCTTGGTTTGAGCAATGACTCTGCCCACCACGTAGGGTATTTTTAAAATCTGGGTGGGCTTTGTACCTTACAAGTGTGAGTTGCCATGAGTCAATGGCCACCCTAGGGGAGGCCACTGATGGATTTAAGGCATCAACAGGCATGTGTGCGAGGCAGGCTGGGAAACCATGGGTTGCACTGGTGGCATTGAAAGCACAGAGATTCAGGAAGTGATGCTAATCACTCAGTGTCACCTAGCTAGTCAGGGCTGGTGGCTTGGGTCTGTCACAAGACAAGCGCCTTCTACTCCAGCCCGATCCCCACTGCCTTGACCATGTGACATTGTGCAAGCCTGTGCCACTGCTGAGTCTTGCTCTCCTTATCTGTAAGATAAGGCTGTCAGCTCTCAGCAGATAGTCTCTGAGTCTCCTGCCTGAGAGGCTTTTCGCAATCATTTGGGGTAGAAGCAGAAGCTGCTGGAAGACAGCCCTCCCAGGCCTTTGTGAGAACCCTGCTCAGGGAGAGGGAGCCAGTGCCCACGTGGGTGGGAGCAAAGAGCTTCTGTTTCTAAGCCATGGGGAGAAAGAGGCTGCTGTTTAGCTCTTGGACTAGAAAGCAATCACAGGCCAATGGTGGTGGCACAGGCCTTTAATCCCAGTGCTCAAGAGGCAGAGGCAGATGGATCTCTGTAAATTCAAGGACACCCTGATCTACAGAGCGAGTGCCAGCTACACAGGAAAACTCAGACTTGAAAAGGACGATCCCAGGGAGCTGGGCTCTGATCCCTGGAGAGTTTGGGGGAAGGCAAGTGTTGGGTAGTTCACCCTAAGTTCAAACAGTAAGGACAGTGTCTTAAGTCTTGACAGAGAGACTGGGACTCCAGCTATTCCAGGGACATGGTAAGGCTGGACCAAGCAGGGAATCGCTTGGCACTGGGATAACAGGTATCTCTGATTGAATGAAGCTCTGTATGTGGCCTGTGGGTCAATTCCTACTGGCTTAGCAGATGAGGCGCAGAGCTCTATTGCGTGTAATTCCATCAGAATAAATGCAAGGTTCAGGCCCCCTGAAAACGTGCAGTAAGAGTAACAAGAGTAGAAGGAATGGGGACCCAGCTCACTCGGCCTTGAGAATGTTTGCTGTGCAAGCTTCAGGGCTTTCCTTGGAGTCTCCAGAGCCCACATGGAAAACCTGGCACAGTGGTATGTGCCTTTAATCCCAGCACGGTGAGGGGGAGACAGGAGGATCCCTAGGACTCACCAGCCAGACAGACTAGCTGAACTGTGAGCCCCAGATTCAGTGAGAAGTGGTCTTAAAAAATAACATGGAGATCAACAGAAGATTCCCGACACCAACTTCCCTAGCTTCCACAAGCACACGCACACAGGTGCGTGCACATACAAACAAAGAACAAAGAAGGAGACGGGAGGTGGCCATTCTGCCAGCTTAATGGAGGAGCCTGGGGAAGGATGGCCTCACTGGTGGAGAGTCACATGAACCCATGCAGGTTAGGAAGCAAGCATAGCAGCCCCAGAATTGGGACATCCTCAGACTTCCTGAATCTGTCACCAGACCTTCTTCTGCCCAGTCCTGGCTTTCATGACCATAATGCATCTCCCTTGAAGCAAATTCCTATTCTGAGGAAGGAGCTCGTGCCTCCTTTTCTCATTTCTAACTCTAATTTCTAAGAAACTCTCATTTCTAAGCAAGGGCAAGCTCTCATTCTCTCAGTGCAGTTGTCTATTTCCAAGCAATGTCACCCGTCTGTGTCTTTACCACAAGCCTGCGGACGCCACTCTTGGAACTGCACTGTACAGAAGAGAAAGCTGAGGGGCAGAGAAGTGGAGATAGTTCTGCAGGGGTCTCCATCTCAGGGCCCCCACTCCACATCTCTTTCCCCCCGGTGAGGTGACCTCCATGGGAGCAGAGCCTCCTGGCCTTCAATCACCTCACTGCACCTCGGTGTTTTGTGTTGTTGCTGTTTTTTCTTTTTTTCTTCTATAGAACAAGGCTCTGGATTGCCTGAGTGAGCCCGAAGACCTAAGTCTCCTGGGGCCTTTTTCAAATTTCCCCATCTGCTATAGTAGTTAAAGAGTAAGCGAGGAAGCAAAGATGTCTGCTTCAAGCCAGTGTTTTCAAATGATGCCCCTGGGACTTCGGGGAAGTGGCACATAGCCTCCTTCTGCCAAACAGGCGATATGGTAGCATAATTTACCACAGACACTGAGTATTTGAGTTGTCAGCATCTAATAAAGGAAACCTTGGTGAGGCCTTGGACAGAGCCCAGCCCACAGAGATCTGTCTGTGCCGTGGAATTCTGTTTTCTGGGCATGTGTGGTTCTTTCTCGACAGCTGTGGTTATCTACGAAAGGCCCGAAAAAGATCAGGCCTGCTACCAATGCCCTCATGTGGCAGTCATTAGACCCTCACCTGACATTCCAGCCACTCCCTTGCTCCTGTCCCACCCCTGAAAGCCATCCTGTCCAACTTGTAGTCTTGGGAGGTGCCAGAGTAACTGGAGGTGAACAGTCAACTAGAGATGGGGACACCAATGATGTCACTAGCTTTGAGCACTTGTCACCAAGCAGGGGTGGGCTTTTTGATGATATGATTGCCCAAGCCACCCATGTTCCTGCAGACAACCCTGACAGATAATTCATCAGTTCACTAAGCTGGTCTGAAAGGAAACTTTCTTTGGTCTAGCGTGGCTTTCTGTTTCTGGGTAAATAGAATGACTCCCCAAGAAAAGTCACCTAAGTATTTGGGTTTTATTACTGTGGTGAGCAGTAAGGAAAAGTCCTGTCTCAGCAGGGTTAGCCTTGAATATCAATTGCTATGACCCATATTCTTGGTTTGACATCCATCCATCCATCCCCCTGCCTCAGACAGTCCTCCCTAGCTCCAGAGAGAAGGGCTGAGGTTAGAACACAGGCTTTCTGGAATGAGGACTCTATAAAAAAACAACAACAACAACAAAGCAAGCTACTCACGGTTGTCTGTCAGCGGATGGCCCGGAGCCTGTTGAGCCTTCCTGGCTATTTTGTATTCAGCTCCGCAGGCTCAGCCTGGGGTCCGGAGAGCAGAAGCTCCAGCTGGTTTCTCTTGCTTTTGCCCTTTCATAAATGAGTGTGAGGAGGTCTGGTCCGTCCCTGTTACCACTTCCCTTCTGGGTCCCCAGTGCCAAAGTGTTCTTGCCCTGCCGTTGAGTGAGTTCTCTTTTCCTAGAACTCTGGCCAGGATAGGGCACAGACCTGGGCCCTAAATTCCAGAGCCTTGGGTTCTAATCCAGCCTAGGCATGTGATGTCCAGCAATTCACTTGACCTCTGTAAAGTTTCGCTTCTTTGTCTGTGATGACATGCCAGGCTACACGTGTGCCTCCTGTACCTCCCCCACACTTGCCCAGAGCTTTGAAATGCAAATGCCTACAGGTGTTGACAAATTACATGAGTGAATGATGGGTACTTGTTCTGGTTTCATGCTGTGGCTGTGACTATAATCAAAAGCAAGTTAAGAAGCTGGGCATGGTGGCACACACCTTTAGTCCCAGCACTTGGGAGGCAGAGGCAGGAGGATCTCTGTGAGTTCAAGGCCAGCCTGGTCTACATGGAAAGTTCCAGGATAGTGAGGACTACAAATAGAGACCCAGTCTCAAAAAAAGAAAACTCAGAACAACAACCAAAGCAGGTGAGGGAAAGAAAGGGTTTATTTTGGTTTAAGATGACAGTTCATCATTGAGAGACATCAAGGCAGGAACCCAAGCAGGTACCTGAGGCGAGGACTTTGCCATTCCACACAGTATAACCTCTGACCAAGGGACTTGCCAAGGAGGCAAAGAGCAAGCCAGGGAGGGCGCTGCTTGCTGGCTCAGTGGCAGGCTAGCTTATAGCCTGCTAGCTCTACCTTGGTGATCTCTCACTGGGATTCAAGAGCTAAGCTAGGCTGGCTGTCTCCACCCACCCAATGCTGGGATTATAGGTATTTACCACCATGCCTGGCTTTGTTTTATTTTACTACTTATTTCTAATGTGTATGCCTGTCTTGCCCACATGTATATATGTGCATAACAAAGACCAGAAGAGGACTTCGGATCTCCTGGACTAGAGTAACAGCCCATTGCAAGCAGCCATATGGGTGCTGAGAACTGAACCTGAGTCCTCTGGAACAGTAGTCATTGCTCTTAACCACTAAGCCAACTTTCCATCATCCTTCCCCCTTTAAATGCGGGCTCTGGGGATTGACCTCAGGTCCACGTGCTTGAGTAAGTGCTCCACAGATTGATCTCAACCTAGCCCCAAGAAGTGCATTTGTAATGTCCAGTTCTGGAAGATACTCAGGTATTGTACCTGATACATTGTTACAGCCATCATCAGATAACGTGTTTTACTATAATCATCTGTGCTCTACAGCTGCAGAATTGTGTGATAACATTCTATTCTGGTCTATGATCACCACATGAGGTCTTCCCAATAGGAGGGATGGTCTGGGCCAGGGCTTCTTCAGGACAGAGATTTTTTTTTTTTTTTTATTTTTGATTTTTCCAGACAGGGTTTCTCTGTGGCTTTGGAGGCTGTCCTGGAACTAGCTCTTGTAGACTAGGCTGGTCTTGAACTCACAGAGATCTGCCTACTTCTGCCTCCTGAGTGTTGGGACCAAAGGCATGGGCCACCACTGCCCAGTTTAGCAAAGAGATTTTGTGTGCTGGAGGAACAATCACCAGATCCAGAGTATGAGAATATAGCCAAAGTGTTTGAGACAGTAGTTACTCAGGCTAGAGATGTAGCTCGTGGGAGAGTACTTACCTAGCAGGCAAGAGCCCCTAAGTTCCATCTCCAGGCCTGGAACAAACTTTGTATTTAAAATGGACAGTTAATCAGTGTTAATTAGGCGATTTGTGGGACAGCCCTGGGGGAGCGTACATTTTTGGTTGGCACATCGGGCAGATGGATTCTACTGACATCTAGTGATCGAGTCTAGGAATGCAGGAGGCAGAGGACCCGACTTAAGCTGGGTCTGATGTGTAGGGAGGGGCTGAGACGATGGGACTGGTTGGGAGAGGGCAGGGTGGTGACTCCAGCTCTTCCAAGAAGTTGACAGGGAGGAATGGGGGGAGAGTTCAGGCCCTTCGAAATGAGAAAAGCAGAGGCGTGGCCCTCCTGCAGCCTGTGTTCCACCTCTGTAGAACCACAGAAGCAACTGCAGACACCAGAGGAGAACGATGACTTCGAGACACCCAGCCTTGCAGAAACCCCATGCTAAAGAAGGAGCTGTTGACCAGCAGCTTGTTTGTCTACTGCAGCTCAGGGGGTGTGATGGTGGCTAAGTGCGTGCACCAGTGAGTGAAGGAAGGAATGAAAAAAGCAAGGAAGCAATGTCAGAACTAGGGAGAGGGGCTCACAGGCTCGAGCTCTCTTTTCTTCTTTTCTTCCTTCTTTCCTTTTTTTTTTTTTCCTTCAAGATAGGGTTTTCCTGTGTGGTTTTGGAGCCTCTCCTGGAACTCTGTAGACCAGGCTGGCCTAGAATTCTCAGAGATCCACCTGCCTCTGCCTCCTGAGTGCTGGGATTAAAGGCTACCATCACCTTCTGGCTTTTTTTTTTTTCTTTTTAAAAAGATTTATCTTATTATTGATACGTGTGTGTGTGTGTGTGTGTGTGTGTGTGTGTGTGTGTGTGTGTGTGTGTAGTGCGCAGTACTTGAGAAGGCCAGAAGGCGGCCTTGAATTCCCTAGAACTGGAGTTACGGATAGTTGTGAGCTGCCATGTGGGTACTGGGAACCGAACACAGGTTCTTTGGAAGAGCTGCGAGCTCTCTTAGCTGCTGAGTCATCTCCCTAGCCTTCCTCCCCCTCTGACACTCCTGAGTTCACTTCTCTGTGGCAAGTTACTTCCTTCATCTGGTCTAAATTTCCCCATTCCCAGAATGAGGAAGATGGAGAGAAAGGTACCTCTAAAACTTCCACACACATCTGAATCACCCCTGGACCACAGACCTTTGTGTGTATGTTTTTTTTTTGTTTGTTTGTTTTGTTTTTTTGAGACTGGATTTTTCTGTATTGCTTTGGAGCCTACCCTGGAACTAGCTCTCAGACCAGACTGGCCTCAAACTCACAGAGATCCACCTGCCTCTGCCTCCCGGAATGCTGAGATTAAAAGCGTGAGCCACCAACGCCCATCCACAGACTGTTAATCAGTCTTCTGGCTGTAGGTAGGGGGATGGAGGCAAGGATCTACATATCTAGTCAGTTTCTAAGTGAGGAGCTGCCATTGTCCTGGAGCCCACCTCAGGCCCACGTGGTCAATAAGAGCATCCCAGGATCTCTCCTTTGTATCCTGTCCAGGTTGATGGGGACCCAGTCTCCTTCCTGTCACAGTTAAAAGTTAGGGATTCAGTCCTCATACTGTGAGATGCTGCCACCCACTGGCTGTGTCTGAGCTGTGTTAGGCCCCCAAGAGGTATGGAAGGAGAGACCTGACTCCACCAAATTGTTTCTGATCTCTATGAATACACACATTCACACACCAACAACAAATCTTTTAATGCAAAGAAAGACGGCAGCCATGCATCGGTGGCGCACACCTTTAATTCCAGCACTAGGGAGGCAGAGGCAGGCAGATCTTTGTGAGTTCGAGGACAGCCTGCTCTACAGAGTGAGTTCCAGGACAGCCTCCAAAGCTACACAGAAAAACTCTGTCTCAGAAAAAAAAAAAAAAAAAAAAAAAAGGCTCAAGTACTAGGATTAATAGGTATGTATCATGCCCTTTGAGTCAGGGTCTCAGTAAGTTGCCTAGGCTGGCACTGGACTCAGTCTGTAGCCCAACCTAAGTTTGGAACTTGGAATCCTTTGACCTCTCAGCCATCTGAATTGCTTCAATGGCAGGCCTGCACCACCAGGCACAGCTAAGCTAACTGTATCTTTAAGGACAGATTTGAGAACCCATTAGAAGGCAAATGAGGGGTTGGGGGGCTAGCTCAGGGGCAAGAGCACTTTCAAACTGGATTCTGGCGAAAAGCTGGGCGTGGCCAGGTGCACTCCTGCAAGCCCAGCACTGGCTGGGGCAGACAGGAAGATCCAGCATAGAGGTGAAGGATTTTTTATCATGCATACAGTGTTCTGCCGCATGTATCCCTGCAGACCAGGAGAGGGCACCGGATCTCATTACACGTGGTTGTGAGCCATCATGTGGTTGCTGGGAATTGAACTCAGGACCTCTGGAAGAGCAACTAGTGTTTTTAACCACTAAGCCATCTCTCCAGCCTGAGATGAAGGATTTTTTTTTTTTTAATTTTTAAAATTAATTTGTTTTTTACTTTTCAATCCCAGTTCACCCTCCTTCCTCTCCTCCTGCTCTCCCCAGGTCCCCCCTCCTCCCATCTGCTCCACAGAAAGTCTACTAAGTCTATCCCATCGAGATGAAGGATTTTTAAGAGTAGAAAGTAGAGAAGTATAGAGCAGAGCAAGTTAAAGACATAAGATATCGGGGATCATTTGTCTGTACAGTAGCAGCGGTTATAATTTGTGAGAATTTGAAAATCAAGTTTGTCAACGTTTTGGCCATTGATCTGTCCTGAAGCCAGGCTGTTTTGATAAAGCGTGGAGGAAGAGAGAGTATGAACGCAGAAGAGTGTGAGCATGTTTCTATAAGCCCCAAGGGGGAGCTGAGAGCCTAAGCTGAGGGGCTGTAGGCTGCAGACGGCCGGAGACAGCCAGGAGAACGCAGGAGGCAGGGAGCAGAGACCCCATAGGGATGGAGAAGGCCAGGGGGCCAGAGCCAACAAAGAAAGTTGCCTGCCCATGTGGTGAGAGCCCTAAAGCTGGCTCCAGGAGCCGAAGACACTGGTGGCACGGGACAAGGACAGGGATGGTTGAGGGACAAGGAGAAACAACCTGGGTGCCCACATGCAGGGCACGGCGGGCCGGAGCGAAGCAGCAGCTGAAGAATTAGACTCTAGAATTTGGAATCAAATTCACAGACAAATGATCCATGTGTACCTGAGGGGAATTGGTTTGGAGTGGACGCTGCAGGGGAGACCGGGTGTGTGCTGGGTGTGGGGAAAACAGGCAAAAAGCAGACAGGGCTTGGAGGGAAGGATAAAAAGATAGTGGACAGGGACCCTTTTCCATCCCCATCCTATCACTTGGTTGGCTGCATTTGGATTGATTGTCAGGGATATTGAAGCCAGATTTGACTGCAAAGGTGGGTAAGTTTAGAGGCCTTTAAGTTGGGTGCTAGGTGAAGGGGTTGGGTGTTCTTCAAGAGTCATCCCAAAGGGAAGCAGGGAGGTACGGATGACGCAGTTCCCACAGGTGATGTAGATGGGGAAATCCAGGGCCTGAAGTCCTAGGCATCTCTAGGACCTAGGGGGACCAAACAAGGAAGGCACAAGCTGAACAGTGAGGTTGCCATCTAATTGAACGGGGGCCAGAGCTAAAACCTGAGGAGACTTGGCCTCTGGTACCAGGACTTTCGAATGAAGCCAAAAGTCAAGACCTAGCTCAACAATGAAGCCTCACCCAAATGAAAAGATCAGGGGTGGGGAATGGGGTTGACGAAGAGAGTCACCATAGTCTTAAAGACCATGTGTCAATCCCACCAATCGAGAATAAGACCACTACCAGAGTTTAAAGCCATATATGAAGTAAGTTTTAATTAAATACTGACCAGGTGGATGGGCTCTGGCCAGGTCCATACCCAGGTCCCTGGGAAATGTATCCTAGTCACAGTTTGCAGTCACTTAAGAAGGGAAACCCATAATTCATTGCATGTCCCATCAGGTCCAATCATGGGCAAGAACACATCCTTATGTTCCTCCAGCCTGTGTACATCCAATCAGGGGCAAGCACACATCCTGATGTATTTCGCGCCTGTGAACCTCTGCCCACAGATGATCAAGCACATTTGGTACAGATGGGCCAAACAAACTCATTTAGGGAGTGAAAAACTCATGCCTTGTTATCTCCCATAAAACAATAGCCCGCAGAATTTCAGGAACTGTCCTTGAGCAAGGGGCTTGCTGAGCAAAGACATTTTTCTTTCATGAACTAATTAGAACTTAAATGTAACTTTGGGTCTTACAGTACCTCTGCCTCCAAGAATACCAGAGGGGTGCTGGATGGTCATGGTCACTTCCTCAGATTCAGGGGAGTGTTACACTGACCAAAGAGAAAACTTACCAGTTGGCACTGTGGAATGGGTGCGCATCAACCGAGAGCTGAAAAGTGAGTCTGTTTCAGGTGGACTGGAGATAAGGGGTAGGATCCCAGTGTGGCATAGACCTCCCAAGGGGGAAGCATGCAGGCACCAGGACGCCCTCTCCAGTCATGTAACACCAACAGTATGGTTAAGGGGTAGAGCACCTTGGCGGCTTACTGCCAGAGTATGCCGCGAAGATCACACCATGGCAACTGATCTCACTTGAGGGTTTTATCGTGGGGATGGAGAAAGCAAAAGGACATCTCTCAGAGTGGGGACAGGAGAGAGAGACAGAGTGAGAGGGCAGTCTATGATGGCAGGAACTTTTTGTATGAGTGTTGCCATTGGTGGCCTGTGAGCAGATGGCGGTTGGTGCTGAGTCCCTGAGGGCAGGCTGCAAAAGCACCTGGTGTTTAGCACCCATGCCATCCTGAGTCTCAGGCCTCCTCCCTCCTCTTCTTCCTACTCCTTCTCAACCTCCTCATCTACTTCTTTTCTTCCTAGCACTGCCTCTTTCTAACTACTAGGATTACAGGCTTAGCTCCCAGTTTTTTTTTTGTTTTTTTTTTTTTGGTGGGAGAAGGGGTAGTTTAATTTTTTAGATTTGTTTATTCTCTTTTATGTGTATGAGTGTGTGTTCTGCCTGAATATATGTATGTGCACTGTGCGCATGCCTGGTGTCCACACAGGTCAGAAGAATCATGGAACTGGAGTTCAAACAGTCATGAGACACCATGTGGATGCTGGGAACTGAATCTGAGTCCTCTGGAAGAACAGTACTCACTGTTAGCTTCTGTGAAACAACCTTTGTACACTGCAAATAGGTATTACTTTCACTGATTAATAAAAGAGCTCACTGACCAATAGCTGGACAAGTAGAGGGTAGGCGGGACTTGCAGACAGAGAGCTTGGGAAGAAGGAAGGCATCTCAGAAGTTGACAGGAGACTCAGAGAGAAGCAAGATGAATGTGCCCTGTTGAAAAAAGGTATGGACACATAACAGAGTGTAGATAAGAAATATGGGTTAATTTAAGTTGTTAGAGCTAGTTAGTAACAAGCCTAAGCTGTTGGCAAAGCATTTATAATTAATAATAAGTTTCTGTGTGGTTATTTAGGAGCTGACTGACAGTCCTGACAAAAAATTCTGCCTACACTTAACTGCTGAGCCAGCTCTGTAGCCTGTTTGCTTTCTGTATTAGGGGGAGGATTTTCAGGGCTGGAGAGATGTCTCAACAGTTAAGAACACTGGTTTTGCCTGTGATAGTGGCACATGCTTTTAATCCCAGCTCTCAGGAGGCAGAGGCAGAGGCAGGCAGATCTCTGAGTTCTAGGCCAGCCTGGTACAGGACAGCCAGGACTTCATAGAAAAACCCTATCTGGAAAAAAAAACAACCCCCCATCCCCCCCACCCTCACCCCTACCCCAACCCCGCCAAAGAAAAGAGTAGTAGTTCTTGCAGAGGACTTGTGTTTGATCTCAGAACCTACTTGAGGGCTCACACCCATCAGTAACTCCCATTTCAAGGCCTGTGATGCTCTCTTCTGACTTCTGAGGGCATTGCCGGTACATGTGGTACACATACCACATGGACGTCAAATACTCATACATAAATAAAACAAGAAATCTTTTTTAAGAAAGTGTTTACAGCTCTTGTAGAGCTCCCAAGTTCAGTTCCCAGCATCCAAACCAGGCAGCTCCTACCTATAGCTGTAGTTCCAGGGGATTCTGGCCTTTGTGGGCACCCCTCATGTGCATGAGCATGCGTGCTGCACACATGTGTGCTGCGCAAGAACACACACACACACACACACACACACACACACACACACACACACACACAGTAAAATGAGTGTAAATGTGTTTCCATATTGCTCTAGCTGGCTTGGTTATTACCATGTGGGGTAGCCTGGAGTTTGCAGCAATCCTCCTGCCTTAGCCTCCTGAGTGCTGGGATTATGGGGGCACACCACCATATCCAGCTGTCTTGAACTCTTTGGTTTGTTTCTTTGTTTGTTTGTTTGTTTTTCAATACAGAGTTTCTCTGTGTAGCCCTGGCTGTCCTGTAACTTGCTCTGTAGACCAGGCTGGCCTCAAACTCACAAAGATCCACCTGCCTCTGCCTCCTGCATGTTGGGATTAGAAGCCTGGGCCACCACTGACCATGCCATGGCACCCTGGTGGGAGTCAAAGAACAATTTGAGAGTCAGTTCTCACCTTCCATCATGTGGGTCCCTGGGCTTGAACATCAGGCTTGGTGGAAAGCGCTTTTCCTGCTGTGCTACCTGGCAGATCCAAGCCCTGTCGTAATCCTTCTCTGTAACCATTGCCAGGGGCTGCAATGGCACTTAGGAAAAACACTTAGATGTGCTACTGGATGCCTCTCCACTTTGGCAGCATTGAGCCAATTATTCCTACTCTTGAATGAAAACAAGATAAAAACAGAACACCCTTCAAAACACGTTTTAAAATTCCTTACATTCCAGAGCGATTCTAATGCAAGCTTCCTATTTTGGACTTTAAACCTAACCCAATATTTTCTTTCCAGAGAGTTTGCCAGGGGGGTCACAAAGGGAGGAGAGTTTTTCAGGACTCATCAGGGAGCAAATTGTAGAACCCAAACAGTATTTCTCAAATGTATTGGTCTAGAGCCCAACTGCAGAGAGAGACAGAGACAGAGACAGACACACACACACACACACACACACACACACACACACAGAGAGAGAGAGAGAGAGAGAGAGAGAGAGAGAGAGAGAGAGAGAGAGGAGGGAGGGAGAGAGAGAGAGAGGGAGGGAGAGAGAGAGAGAGAGAGAGAGAGGGGGACGGAGGGAGAGAGAGGGAGGGAGAGAGAGAGAGAGAGGGAGGGAGGGAGGGAGGGAGGGAGGGAGGGAGGGAGGGAGGGAGGGAGGGAGGGAGAGAGAGAGAGAGAGAGAGAGAGAGAGAGAGAGAGAGAGAGAGAGAGAGAGTTACTCCCTTTCTCCTGGCAGTCAGCTGAGGCTTTACATATCACAGAACTGAGTCCTAAACGAGAACTGGGAGCAACATTTTCCGTTCTCAGATATGGAGACAGCCATCCTGCACGGAGAAAAGCGTGCATTGCTTTCTTGTGTTGCTTTTGCTTTTTGAACTGATGTTGTTGTGCTGTTGGTTTACTTATTCTGTTTTCTTTTGTTTCCCCCATGTTGAGGCAGGGTCTCATGTTGCCCAGACTGGTCTTACTCACTATATGGTTGAGGATAAATGTGCCTGTGAGTGTGAACACCCCAAAGCAGTCATATAAAACTCATGGAACAACTTATGAGCCTTGGTTTTTCCCCTTTCATGTGGGTCCGCAGGATCAAACTCAGGTTGTGATGCCCTTATCCACTAAACCATCTTTTTTGGTCATGATCTTGAACCCAAATGGGATTAGAGGTGTGTGCCAGAATGAGGTTCTGAGGATGGAACACAGGCTTTGTGCTTGCTAGAAAATCACTCTCCTAACTCCGTGGTGCTTTTTCTTCCTCCTTCCTTCCATTTGTCTCACACATCCCAGGCTGCTCTCAAAGTTGATCATGTAGCTGAGTGTTGTTTGGTTTTTGTTTTTGTTGTTATTTTTACTCTTTGGGGGCCTCTGCCCATCTCCTAAATAAATACATAGAGACTTAGTCTTACTTATGAATGCCCTGCCTTAGCTTGGCTTGTTTCTAGCCAGCTTTTCTTAACTTATCTTGTTTGCCTTTTGCCTCTGGGCTTTTATCTTCCTCTTTTTCTATATACCTTTCTTTACTTCTTACTCCGTGGCTAGTTGTGTGGCTGGGTGGCTGGTCAGCTCTTTATTACATCACTCATTAAACAAATATTCCACAGAATAAATAAATGTGACATATCTTAAGCTAATATTCCACAACAGCTGAGGTGAAGGTCAGGGTCACTTTGCTACATTTAGAGTTCAAGACCAGCCTGTCTAAAAAGAAAATAAACAAAATGAATCAAAATTGTGGAGAGGTTGGAATATCACAAATTCAGAGCCAAATTACCTTGGAATAGACATCTTTAGCCCTCATAATAGGCATTCATTGGCCTCCTCTACACCTGACCTAACAGCTTTGTGACCATTAGGTAAATCTTTTGGAATGT
Organism: Cricetiscus sungorus; assembly: GCA_030556225.1. Taxonomy (NCBI): domain Eukaryota; kingdom Metazoa; phylum Chordata; class Mammalia; order Rodentia; family Cricetidae; genus Cricetiscus; species Cricetiscus sungorus. Next base: position 129,952,751 of record JANBXA010000734.1, on the reverse strand, counting down.
ACAGACAGAGTCCTACTTTCCAACCAACCGGAAAGCTAATTGTCATTAGCTAGCTTCAGAGGCCTCCAGCAGAATGTTTGTTCCTTCCTTCCTGGTAATCTTCCCAATGTTTTCCCTTAACATGCCTGAAAAGGGCCTGGATTACTATTAAAATGGCCGGAGACTGCTTCCAAGTTGTAAGATGGAATTTGGGGCTACCCCAGACATGGTTGGTCACTCACCTTTGGTTCCATTATAAACTGTCTTTGATCTCTTTTGAGGTGAACATTGTGGTTTTGCATCAACATGTCCATAAAATGGGCTCACTAAGCATCTGGGCATGCAGTTTCCTCTCGGAGCTGTACCTGGACCAGAGTGTGTCCTGGCTCACTGCCCTCCTGTGACCTGGCTGGCCCGGATGAAGATACTCTAAAGAGAAATGTGTGCCTCTCACGTTGGCTATCAGGCTTGTCAAGGCTGTGACCCTGTCGGACACTCTCACTTTCTTTGTTTGGTTTATGTTAAAACATGTTTTTAACTACCTTTTCTTTAGTCTGGTGGAGGGCACATGCTTGGAGGTCAGAGGTCAACTCTCCAGAGTCAGCTCTCACTTTACGGCATGTAGGTGGTGGGTATCAGGTTGATGGGCTTGGAAGCAAGCTCTTACCCACTGAGACATCTCACCAGCCCTAGTGTCTGATTCTTTCTCTGACTAACAAAATCCTGAAAAACCCCAGGTGGATGCCTTCACCTACTGTCTAATATTTGAGACCTCCCCAGCCTTGAATGCTACCAATAAAATCCCATTAAAAAAAAAAAAGCCTGAACTCTGGGCAGTGGTGCACACACCTTTAATCCCAACACTGGGGAGGCAGAGGCAGACAGATCTCTGAGTTCAAGGCCAGCCTGGTCTACAGAGCAAGTTCCAAGACAGCCAGTGCTACAGAGAAACCGTGTGTGTGTGTGTGTGTGTGTGTGTGTGTGTGTGTGTGTGTGTGTGTGTGTGTGTGTGTGTGTGTGTGTGTGTGTGTGTGTGTGTGTGTGTGTGTGTGTGGTGTGTGTGTGTGTGTGTGGTGTGTGTGTGTGTGTGTGTGTGTGTGTGTGTGTGTGTGTGTGTGTGTGTGTGTGTGTGTGTGTGTGTGTGTGTGTGGTGTGTGTGTGTGTGTGTGTGTGTGTGTGTGTGTGTGTGTGTGGTGTGTGGTGTGTGGTGTGTGTGTGTGTGTGTGTGTGTGTGTGTGTGGTGTGTGTGTGGTGTGTGTGTTTGTGTGGTGTGTGTGTAGAATACTTTACTACAGTGTCTTGCTTAGAGTAAAGTGCTCAGCACACACCATTATTATCCAGTTAGTATATTTGTTTTTTAGGTGGTGCTGGGTTTTAACCTATAGCCTTGTGCACGTTAGGCCGGAAATATATCAGTGAGCTGTATGTCCCCAGCTTAGAAAAGTGCATTTTCAGCACCCAAAAGATGATGCTTGTGAATGTCACATAACACCTACAACAAAGCAGACTAGGGTGAAGGGAATTGGAAAGTTCAAGAAGGCACTGGAATCCCCAGACCACAGTTGGACCCTGAAGCAGGAGAGTCGTGAGTTCCAGGGCAGCCTGGAGCACATTGAGGGGGCTCCTCCCCCTAGCAAAGGAGAGGCTCAGATGGTCCCTAGCAAGCCAGTCCACTTCCTTCTACTTGAGGAGCTGTGGGCCCCCTCGTTGTCTGCTGCTCCCAAGAGTAGAAGCTGCATTATCTGTCAACTAGGCCAAGCTGTTTTAGTCATCTATGAAAACAATGGAAATTTGTTTAATTTTTTTTTTTCCTGCAGCAAAATATGGGCTCTTTGTCCACAGGATCTTGATTTTCGAAATCTCTTCCTGAACCAAATTTATTGGCCTACTTTTGTCTATGGAAAATTCCAGGTGTTTGTGGCTTATCAGCTGACAAGTCGGCAGCCAGGGAAGATGTTGATTTCAGTGAATCTGGAGACCTTATTAGCTCCATGTTCTGTGGAACTAAGAGCTGTCCCATGGGGCATATTGTATAAGAGGCCATATATAGTATGTAACCTTAAAAACACCTTTAAAAAACCATTTCAATTATTTCACCAGATCATACAGATCCAAAGTCAGATAAGCAGCCATTACTAACAAGAAGAGTACCTCCAGGGCTGGGACTTGACTTGCACCCTGACTGTCAGTACTTAAATGGGCACAGAATTTTTCTTTTTTTGGTTTTTCCAGACAGAGTTTCTCTAGGTAGCCTTGGCTGTTCTGGAACTTACTCTGTAGATCAGGCTGGCCTTGAACTCACAGAGATCTGCCTGCCTCCGCCTCCCGAGTGCTAGGGTTAAAGATGTGTACCACCACCACCACCACCACCACCACCACCGGCTCAGCTTGCTTTTCTACACCCAGGATCACCTGCCCAGGGGTGTCATTGCCCATAATAGGCTGGGCCTTCACATCCAATCATTAATCACGAAAATACCCAACAGACTTGCTTACAGACCAATCTGATGGAGGCATTTTTTCAGTTGTGGTTCCCTCTTCCTAGATGACCCTAGTGTGTGTCAAGTTGACAAAAAAGTAGCCAGCACTTACTATATGTTTACCACATGACCTGATATTTTCATAGCTGGCAATTTAAGGGAAATTTATTTAAGGAGGTGAAAATGTATAAGGAAATCCATGTCAACATACAATAGCAGAAAACTGTAAACAGTGGCTGACTGTAAAATTAATGACACATGGTCATAGCATAAAGCCTCTAATAATCACGCATGCATGTTTGTATATACAGGGAAACGTTTATAATATAGTGATGTTTTCAAAAGCATAAATAAAGTAGTCTGGGCATTACAGGATCACACCTGCAATCCCAGCCCTTGGGAAGTGTGGCAGGAAGGTCATTCAAGGCCATTCTCAGCTGCAAAGCAAGTTTGAGGCCAGCCTGAGGTGCATGAGGTCCTGTTCAAACAACCCATTTCCACAGCAGACCTAAGCTAAATAGCCCTGGGTGTTTAGGAAATGTTCTCTCCTGTGTTGTTGAGAGCTACACAGGGAACAGGGATCCCCCCCACCCCTCACCAAGCTCTATGACAAGGGACTTCCAGAGAATCCCTCAGAACAGGGTCTGAACTAATGAGACACAGGACTCAGCTGGACTGGAACACTCATGGACCCATCCCCCAAGAGCCTGAATGCAGGCTGTCGTTCTGTAGCTCAGGCAGCAGAGTTCTTTAAAGTCTTGAAGGCTGAACCCCTCCCTGAGCATCATGAGAGCTGTGGGAGTTTCCCACGGACTTCCTGTGCTCCATTTGGTAATTAGAATCAGATGACTTGCATGGCTGACAATAGACTTGCAAGTTCTCAGGAATGTGTGAGCTTGTGCAACCAGCCCCACATGCTTCCCCAGGAAACAAATGCACGGTGTGCCTGCGGAAGGAGGTGTGGGTTTTCATACCAGTTTGGTAAGGATGTAAGAGTCCGGAATCCCGAATCTCGAAAACCCACAGGCTGCTGAATCTCACTGACCCACAGGCTGGTGCTTCCCGTTACCATTTTGGCAGGTATGGATCTTCTGACAAACTAAAGCAAGCCATCAGCTGGCAGGCCTGCAGACATCCAAACTGACCCCGAAATTATAAACAAGCTTAAAGAAAAAAGAACAAGCCTTAAGTGACCAGTCTACAAGCCAACTGGTAGACTAGAGACTTGTAAAGGTGTGGCCCACAGGGTGACCAGCCAATCCCCTTAGCCCTCAGAGTCTAAGAACGCAGACCTTGGCAGCCACTTGGCCTGTCCTCTTTTAGATACACTTTCTTTTCAGTCTACTTCCATTTAGATTAGGTGGTGAATATTTACGAAACTGTGTGCGTATATGTGTGGCGTGTCTATGCCAGCACATGTGTGCCTGTTGAGGTCAGAGGCTGACATTCCTTGGCTTATTTCTTCATTTGTTGTGTGTGCATGTGTATGCCACGAGGCGGTGTGGATATTAGAGGGCAACTTGTGGGAGTCTGTTCTCTCTCTCCACCACGTGGGTCACAAAACTCAGGTTATCAGGCTTGGAAGGAAGCGCCTGTACCAGCTGGGCTACCAAGCCAGCCCCACTGTTTTCTGATTGACACAGGCTCTCACTAGACTGGCTTAGAGCCTGGAACTGAGAGATTCACCTGCCTCTCCCCCAAGTGTTGCCCCTATGTTGAAGTTCTCCATTTCATTTTTTGCCTGAATTTGGGGCTCATTGGCTAGACTGCAGCACGTCAGTTCCCAGGATCATTTATTTTCCTCCCACGTTAGTTATAAACGTCTGTGTGAGCCCAGGTCCTCATATTTCACAACCAACGCTTCACCACTGAGTATCACCTCCTACCCACACTTTTACTGATTTATAATGAAAATATCTGACGGGCGGTGGTGGTACACTTCTTTAATCCCAGCACTTGGGAGGCAGAGGCAGACGGGGCTCTGTGAGTTCAAGAGATTCTCCTGTGGGAAAACCTTCACGCCGAGCCTCCTTAGCAGTAACAGGTAAACTTCTAATTCCCTAGCTCTGGTAAGTTATGTCTGTAGTTGGCACTGACTTTTTTTTTTTTTTTTTTTTTTTTTGGCGTTTTTTCGAGATAGGGTTTCTCTGTATTGCTTTGGAACCTGTTCTGGAACTCAATCTGTAGACCAGACTGACCTTGAACTCATAGAGATCCACTTGTCGCTGCCTCCCTAGTGCTGGGATTAAAGGCATGCACCACCAACAACTGGCAGTTTTTGGCATCCTTTTGGATAGATAAGGCTTCATTTACTTTTATAACCCTAAGGTGTGGCAAAGGGCCCAGCTAGGTAAATTTTGGCTAAATAAATGTTTTAAATCAAACACCCAGCCTTGGGGGCTGACTCATGGGGTTAAGTGCACTGGCCGTTCTTCTAGAGGAATTGGGTTCAATTCTCAGCACCCACATGGCAGCTACAACTGTCTATAACTCCTGTTTCAGGGGATCTGATACCTTCACACAGCCAAAACACCAATGTACGTAAAATACAAATAATAAACAAACTACCCAGCCTTTAATCCTAGCACTAGGAGACAAGAAGTAGGCAGATCTCAAATCTCTGAGTTCAAGACCAGCCAAGGCTATATAGTAAGACCTGGTCTCAAAAAGAAATAAACAAAATACTTAGCTATTTGCCCCTTGCACCAAGGTCTGCATCCACAGAGAGGTTTACATCAGCATTTTCCTGTTTTTTTTGTTTGTTTTTGTTTTTTTCTTTCCAAGACAGGCTTTCTCTGTATAGTCCTGGCTGTCTTGGGCTCAAAGGTGTGTGCCACCAGGCCTGACTAACATTTTTCTACTTGAACTGAGAACCAATGACTAGATTGTGTTTGTGGAACTGATTTTTCTTGTTTTTTGAGGCAGGGTCTCTCTGTGTAACAGCCCTAGCAGTCCTGGAACTCATTCTGTAGACCAGACTGGCCTTGAACTCATGGAGATCTACCTGCCTCAAGCCTCCCAAGTGTTGGTATTAAAAACTTTTTTTTTTTTTTTTTAAGGTTGATATGGAGATAGAAGAGATGGCTCAGTGGTTAAGAGCACTTGTGGGCTTTACACAGGATGAGCACCTACATGGCGGCAGATCATGGTCGTCTGTAATGCCTGATCCAGGATCGGATGCCTTCTTCTGGCATCCCAGGGCACTGCAAGCATACAATGGAGACGTCCATATACAAAAATAAATAAAACAGGAATCAGACAGGCAGGCAGGATGATGCGGTGTTCTGTAGAGGCATTATTTTTCACACATGGTCCCAGTTCAGAGCTCTTGTTGCTGTTGGCAACTATTAATGATTGAGCTACAGATGGCGAAAGCCAGAACCATGATCTCCCAAGGGCAGTCTGACTCTGACCTTTGGAGAGAGCGGGTTCTGCCAGATGGCAAGACCCGGGCTTCATGCTACCCAACCTCCTGGCAGTGTGAGCAACAATCTGTGTGTCCTCCAGGTCAAGAACCTTTTAGGCACAGGGAGGAAATAAACACTCTATGGTACATGAATTTAAGCTCTGGAATCTCACTGCAGCATCATCCTTGTAAGTATATTGCCACTGAGATTTTCTGAATCTCAAGATACTTCCCTGGTACAATGGAGATCAAAACAACCTTGTCCGTAAAACTGCTGTAAGGATGAAATGAAATAAGCAAGAATCTAGTGTAAGTGGGTGCAGAGTAAGCACCCATGATATATGTGTACAGGGTTGCAAAATTCTGGGGACAATTGCATCACAATTTGGAGCCAATGAAATGTTTTTGTTTCATTGAGATAGAGTTCTGCTATGTAGTCCAGACTGACCTCTAAATTGAGAAGCTGAGATGACAGGAATGAGCCAAGATACCCAGCACAAACCGTTAGATTTTGAATCATTTACCCTCAGAATTATTTATAGAATTTAGTGTTCACCTTTAAAATCATTGATTGCCGGGTGGTGGTGGCACACATCTTTAATCCCAGCACTCTGGAGGCAGACTGATGGATCTGTGAGTTCAAGGCCAACCTGGTCTGCAGATCGAGTTCCAAGACAGGCTCCAAAGCTACAGAGAAACCCTGTCTCAAAAAACCAAACAAAAACATTGATTTGGGGGATGCATACTACTTTTCTTTTTCAAAAACAAAAAACCAAAAGATGTTCCTCTTCCTTCTTCTCTGAACCTTGCTGTCATACTTGAGCAGCATCTTTTTCCTCCCTTATTTTCCCCACTTACTAAACAAAGTCAAAACATGTAGTAAGGGACCAGCCAGGGCTGTTTAGAAAAAGCAGACCCTGATGGTGCTGACTGTTTCAGATCCAGCGGAAAAGCCGAATTTAGATCAGAGAGGGAACGCAGAAGAAGTGAAGATGGTTGTGTGCAGAGTGGTTGTGGGGCTCTGGGCGGATTAAACGGGACCCATTGCTGCCTCAGGGGCTGCGAAACGACTGCAAGGCAGAGAGAACCAGCAACAAAGACAGGACAGCGGGGTAGGGGCCTGGTCACCGAAGCAGCCGAGTATTTTCTACCCATAAAGGCTGGCTACGCGACCAGCGAGCCCAACCTGAGACCAGCCGCACAGCGCCGCCAGCCCCGGGAGAGGCCCCGCAGCGCAGCTCCCAAAGAGGGGCAGTTACTCCCGACATGCTCCTCCCGCAGGATTTCAAACCACCACAACAGCCTGCCCGTCCTGCCCCAGCAACAGGCGGCGGCCGGCGTCTCATTGGCCGCGACGCGCGGAGCTGCGCCCTCATTGGGCGCGGAGGCGCCGGCCCTCTTCCGCGCTCGCAGCGGCCTCCATTTTGTCGGTATAGGTAGAAGGAGCTCGGTGCAAGACGGAACTCGTGTCCGTGACTTGCTCGTGGGCAGTGTTTGGTCGGTGCATCGCTTGTCCCTGGGAAGGGAGGGAGGTTTGGAGGTCGAGAGGGAGTCGCCGCTGCCGCCCGGACTCGAAGTCGGTGAGTGTGGCGGGGGCGGCCATGTTGGCCACCGCGGGCCCCATTGTTGGGCCGTGCTGAAGAGGAAGCCGGGCCGGGCAGCGCGTCTCCCTAGCCGAGCCGTGGGGCACAGGCAACGAGCCTCAGCATTTCGGGTGGCTGGCTGGGAGTGCGGACCTTGTGACAAGTCTTGTGAGGGTGTATTTGCTAGTTTGACTGATTAGAACAGTGAGAGACCTCGATGACTTCACTTTCGCGAGGCGTGCGTGGTTAAAAATGTTAGCATTACGGGATTGGGAGTGTAGAGTCGTAACTAAACTAAAGCATCATGTACGTTGTTGGGAAGAGCCTTGGTGTGGAAATGTGTGGGGTTGGAAGCAGAAAACCCGGATGTAACTTAAGAAAAAAAAAAAAAACAAAAAACAAAACAAAAAAAACCCCAAAACATGGCCCATAGTTCCTTGGTATGGGTACAAAAGCAAATGCACTTTAAAACGTGTAGACAGGTAGGTCTTACACGACATCGCCAAGAGTTTTAAGTAGACATGAGATCATCAAAGTCATACATCTAGAAGCCTTGAGGAAGTAGCAACAGTCATTTATTTCTGTAGAAAGTTTAAGCGATCACTTTCTTGGGTTTTCAAGTAATTATCTTTACTTTTCTAGCTAGGACTTCTCTGTAATTATCTTTCCTTTTCTAGCTAGGACTTCTCTCAAACTTGTGTGCTGAGGAGACTCGATGTTGGCCTCAGCTCCTAGGCTGAAATCAGCAGATTGGCTCATGAAAACGTATGTTTTGAGACAAAGAAAAGGATCTAGCAGAAAGCAACATCTCTTATCCTGGGCTTGGCAGCAGGGAAGAGGACAAGGAGTCGAAATCCTGCAATCTGCAAAGCAGACTGAAAGGTATAAAGATTCACATCATGAGGCTAATAATAATTTATGATAGATGTAATTCTAAAGACTGTAGTAATGCTGTAACCCTGCAATCCTAGCATTCAAGAGGTTGGGGCAAAATTGCTTAAAGTTGGAGACCAGTCTGGTATAAGGAGACCCTGCTCAAAAGGGGTAGTGGTGAATTAAACTTCAAAAAAGGACATGTGAAATTTTACTAGTTTACATTTATTTATTTACAGGTGACAAAGAAGCTGAAGATGGGTGGTGGAGAGAGGTATAACATTCCAGCCCCCCAATCTAGAAATGTTAGTAAGAACCAACAACAGCACAATAGACAGAAGACCAAGGATCAGAATTCCCAGATGAAGATTGTTCATAAGAAAAAAGAAAGAGGACACGGATACAATCCATCAGCAGCTGCATGGCAAGCCATGCAGAATGGGGGAAAGAACAAGAGCCTTACTAACAACCCGAATTGGAATGCTAGCTTATCAAGTCCAAGCTTACTTTTTAAGCCTCAAACTAACCAGAACTATGCGGGAGCCAAATTTAGTGAACCACCATCACCAAGTGTTCTCCCCAAGCCACCAAGCCACTGGGTTCCTGTCTCATTGAACCCTTCAGATAAGGAAACAATGACTTTTCAACTTAAAACCCTACTTAAAGTACAGGTTTAAAATCTTAAGTACCACTTTTAAATTTTGTGATGTTCACACAGCCATCAGTTGGTTTGAGTTTAGGGAAGTTTTATATAAAACTGCTAATTTACAAGTATAAGCAGACATTTATGTACTGCATGGAATGTCAGGATAAATCTACTTGGTAGTTTTGCTAACTGAATTGAAGATTAGATTTGGGGATCAGTAACCAGCTTTTTTTTTTTTTTTTTTTTTTTAATTGTCTAACAGGAAACCAAACAAAAAGAGACAATAAGCATTTAGCTAAGATATACAAAGACTGCAGACAAGGTGCACAATTGAGTTACATGTTCTAGGACCCAAACCATAGCAGCATGGGCATCTTTGTAAGTAGTTGCATCTGTTTGTAGTAAATGTGTAAAGAGCATTTGGAGCTTATTAGAATTAGACTAAGTAGATAGCCTGGTGGTTATTTCTTAAGCAAAGTGGATAGGCATTTATGTACCAAATCTTCTTCAAAATATTGAATAGCTTTCAAAGAGCATTTTTATTTGATGGCATCCTACAAAGCTTTCTTTGCAGGGAGGTATATGTGAAAACTAAATACCTAGGGAAGAAAACAGCCATGTAAATACATGTAATCTTGTAACATAGGTGAAGTTTTATGGCCTTTATTCTACAAAAGATTATTTTGTGTGAATTTGCTGAATGTAAGACCATGAACTTTTTTTTAATGCTATGGCCTAATTTTAAAGGTCTCCAGTTTTAAGAAATTGTCCTTGTGCTTAAGTGCCAGTGTATTCCTGTGATTGTGACCCATACAAAGTAAATCTTAGTGTATTAAATTTTTATACCGAAAGGCTTTAAGCTATTAAGACAGTTCCTGTTTTTAAAGAGATTTAAGATTCTCTCCATCTTTTTAAATCCAAAGATTCATTTTGACTTTATCAAATCCTAAAATGAGGTGACCCAAGATTATTTATGCAGAGTACTCTCTAGCAAGTTAACCCAAATAGCAAGTTGCTTTTCAGTGCTTATAAGCAAAATAGCCAGTTAAGTTCAAAACAAATACTGCCCAAATTAAACATTACATTGAGTATAAAAAAGGACAAGTTTATAAAATAATTATGATCTGATTTTGAATCACAAAATTCAGAAATAAAACATTTTTTCCTCCCCAATAGACTGCTTTCGTTTGAATGGTTTGCGGCGACTGTTGGTCTGTGAGGTGCTACTGGTTCTTCTTTTGAGGCAGGGTCTCTGTAGCGTGTTGTGATTAAGGGTGTGTACTACCATACCCAGCCATATAATATTATTGCTTTCCTGTAGTGCTAAAAGTGCAACCTTACAAATGTTGAGCTCAATGAAACATTTACCTGTTTTCATGATTATCAGGCTACAAACTAGCAAAAATGCTTAAAAGTGTGTAGGCAGAGGATCCAGGACAGCAAAGACTATATGGAGCCATGGTCTCAAAGTAATCAGCAATTGCTTAATGGCTTTTCTGGTGGGCAGATCTCCTAAGTGAGAGCACTTTCAATTAGCTGTAAAATCCCACATGAAGGCTATTCTCATGCAAACTGCAGGAAATATTTGGAGGGAAATGTTGATTATCATTTGAAGTCCTATAAATTCTGTGAACAAAGCTAATTTCTTGTGCCTCTGTGTATACATTAGAATGCAGGAATATAATTGGATTTCTAGTTTGGGACTGAAATGTTTAGCCATTTTGTTATTAAACACTTCATTTCTTAGGTGCTAGTAAAGTATACGCATAAGCCCATTACTTAGGAGGCAGAAACACCAACAAATAAAAAGAGCACTCATTAAGTCTGGTAGCCACATACTGTATTAAGCTTTATGTTATTTTGGTGGCAGTGTGTATGATCTCCATGACAACAACCTTACTTTAAATCTATTAAGCACAAAGTACATGTATGAAGATTTCAGATGGCTCTAAATTTTGCAGCTTCCATGCCTCTACCCCCACCACCCCCATTTTCAAGGGCAATGATTACATCAAAGACTATAGCTCTAAAACCTCAAAAACAAACTGTCTACTGGACTAGCCACACCTGTAAGGTACAACAAAGTCTACAGAAAAACCAAAATTTCTTTTTAAAGCACCTAGACCAGTTTATTTTACTCTCTCCAGCATTCAAAGCAATGTGATCTGCAAAACACCCGGATTACAAAGGCTTTTAAACTTCTTTACAAACTACTGTTACTAATGAAATTTACATGCCTCAACTTTTTATTCCCCCCAAACTCCACAAAACAAAACAAAAAAAACCAACGACAAAAAACAAAACCCCTCCACTTTTAACACCAGGTGAACAGTGAACCAGCTTTACAAAATGCACAAACATTAACACTGTTGCAGGAAGAGACAGAGAAAACACTTAAAAAAAAAAACAGAGTCATCTTCCACAATGAATTGACTATCTCGGAGAAAACTAATAGTGAAGGCAAGTTGTTTATTGTCTATCAGGTCATCACTGAAAATTGAGAACATTTCCTTTCTGGGACACCTAAGGGCTTCGATGATCCTAATTCCTGGCTATTGCTCAAGTTACAGTATTTTATAAAAGGAATATTTTTATTTATTTTTTTTAAAGGGAAGCACAACAACAGACTCTAAAAACCTGAAGTTTGGAAAAGCCAGCTTTGAGTGCCCAAGCTCCAAACAGCCTACAAATCTTGAAATACACTTAATCTACTTTTTATCTAGTTAAGTTAGACGGTAGTAAGGAATGAATGTATGCACAAAAAATTTTGTCCACATGGTGGGCACCTCACAAAAGACAAGTGATTTTAAGGTTAAGTAGAGATATTTGGAAAACATACAACTTGGCACAGAAAGTGCTTAGTAATATTGACAGCCTTTAATATACATGGAAAACCATAGTAGACAGACTAAAACAACTTTAACTCTACAGCTACCGTAACCACAGGGGTGCCCTTTCTAATTTAGCACACTTAAAGAGCTGTCAAGTACTGTTACTGTACTTGTAAATGAACAAGATTATTTCCTGGCAAATGGAACCCCTAAAAGCAAAGAAACCCAAACACTACAATTAAAAAACAAAACAAAACCCTCATGTGAACACAACTTAATTTTCTCCTCTATTAGGCCTTAAGTTCAATTAGAAAGGAAATGGAGAGGGGAGGTAAGAGAATAAAACACCCATGAACTGAACAGATAACTGTTAATACACAGAACCTCTACGTTGAAAACCAATCCAATGCTAATGATCATGTAATGGCACAAAATACATTTAGTTATTTATAATCTTGAAATAAATGCTAAATTCAGTTTTTATCAATTTTTATTGTGTCCTTGAAAATAAAACTATAAAAGCATTTCCAACTTGATTAAAAATAAAAACAGCAACAAAAATGAAGCCAAATTTTAATTCTCACCTGGTACCTGCTGCCTTTTTAAGTTTGGGCAGACTAAAAAAAGTTTGTTTTTAACACAGATAAAATAACCTTCATTTTACCTCCCTTCATTTATGTGTAATCCTACCACATTTTAGAAATTGTTATAAAAGGCTTTATACTTTCCAGATTTTGACAATTTAAATATGTGGCAGAAATACAACAAAAATTCAAAAGTGATGGAATCAATGTTATGATAAACAAGCTTCACATCCTAACAAGGAACCAAGGAATCAAAAACATTTTGTAACACTATAAAGTTATTAACTATACACACAGAATATGTCCCCTATAAAATGTACAAGTAGATCACTAAAAGTCTGATCTGGTAAACAATTTTTTTCCAATACAGAATATGGTTAAGTCCATGGGGTAACAGCTGTCTGCCTCAAAATAATCTAATTATAGCACCCAGGGTCTGCTTTAATACAAAGTTAAATACTTGTTATTTTGGGGATTATCTATTTGTTTGACTGAGCCAGGAGTTAACAATTTAGTATATAATATTTAGTATATTAACCACTTATAAATAAATCTACTTATCACAGGTTTTCTTCATTATTTGTAGTTATGGGATACAAATAGTAGGCAATTTAAAATGGCAGACAACCATAAAATTACTTATCTTTGATAGTATATTGTGTTTTATAATTAAATTAGGATATGAACGGCATGAAGTATTGCCACAATACACTCAAGATGTGGCCATACTGTAATGATTCACTACATTGTGCTCAGTAGATACTTAACTAAATTAATTATCTATTCTCCAATTATCCAGTATAATGTTTTGCTGCCAGTAAGGGTGTTCAGTAAATGTCTGTTGAACATACTGTCTAGGCAAGAGGTGAGAAAGAGATGGGCCCTCATGGTTGGATGTCAAGTACAAGTAAGTGGAATTAACCTGGGAAGGAGTGGTTAGATGTAAACTGCACATGGTATACAAGTAAATAACTCAGATGCCAACAAAACAAACAGTTAAGCAGAAAATACTGGCACTGGAATAAACGAAGGCAAGACCTGCCAACACTGGTATGAGTGGAACTGACCTTTAAGAGATAACCAAGAAAAACTTTATTTGGGACCATACCTTTACCATCCAATTTAGTGAGACAGACCAAGAGAGGCACTGAGACTATGGCTGTCTTCCTTGATATTCAGACATCCTAGTTTGCAATAACTTATCATGGATCTGCCACCCATGAGTCAATATATACCTCTTCATATTTAGGGATTAGTTTCCACAAGTACAAAGTTGAATTTCCTTTTATTTGTCCTAAAATGCTTACTTTCAAACTTGAAGGGACTTCAATTATTCCATGTAGTTTTCGATAATTCTTTTATCTTTTCAGACCAGAGTCAAAATATTCGTACAGTATTCATACTGCAGCACCTTCCACCCACCCTTTGGTCGCTTGAACTGCCCTTCTTTGGTTCTTTTTTCCGCTTTCAGATCTTTCTTGAAGTGTAGTAAGCAGAACTGTACTGGGTATTCCAGCTGCAGTTTGGTCTTAAATAAAAGAAGGATGTTTGTCAGTTTGGTTTTCTCTTTATTCTTCTCTGTGGTATACAGGATTTTGTTAGTTGAACTGGATGTAGCAGCTTACTGGGCCATATTTTCAAGAGAATAGTACAGTAGTTCCCAGGTCTTTCCCCTAGGTTGTAACTTATTAGCTCAAACTCTATGTAGCACACCTGTCCTTTCTCACTGAAGCATTCATTATCTCTCACTTTTCTTCTTGCTTATTTGGCTTATTAAAAAAAAAAAAAAAAAAAGCAAAAGCAGACAGCTTAAGTAAAAAGGTGAAGTGTCAGCCTTCACTTGAGTCTTGACACAACTATCCTATCAAATAGAGCCCATCAACTGTGAAACTTAGCAATGTGATCCACATTTAGCTTAAAACTTTGTGAAAATCCTCACTAGGTCTCAGTAGAATCCTACTAAGAGTGCAACTGTATATAGTCCTTGTGAAGCTCTGTTAGGTATACCATTTCACAAACAACACATAAGCTTCTCAAGTCAAAACAGTCTGAGTGTAAAATTGACAAAAACAAACCAACATCAGGCCTTCTAGTTCTATAGATATGAGCACAATTTTATTGGGGTACCACTTCATCTATTTCTTTCTTTCGTTCTTTTTGTAAATTTAAGGACCAAATCTGGGCTCATTATCTTGGCTCTGTCACTTACAGCTTTAACTGTGCCTTAGTTTCCTGATATGGGGTAAGTATCTTCCTTAAAGGGTTTTGTGAAGGGTGAACAAATCAACCAAGTCTCTTTAACAATGTCTGGCACAGCATAAATAATAAATCACCAGCTATAATTGTTACTACAAAATAACTAGAATTCAATGCACAAAATCACCTAACCCCTCCAAAGTGGTTATCATTTAAATGCTGACCAATATTCCATGAAAATATTTTTAAATCATGTCATTAACATAAAACCCAACACGTCTTGTTTAGCAAGAGCAGAATTGATACTTTGAAAGTATAAATTTAGTTAGCTTGTCCAAATTATCATTTTAATATGCTTATCATCACTACTAAGTAACCTCTTATATTATTTAACCCAAGAGGCTTAATGAACAATCATGAGATGACTGTGACATGAGGAATTCTTAAATACTATGTAAAAGATGTCGATTTCTGGCAAGTTCTATCATCCCCAGAGCAGGTTAGTTGTGCCTAATGTCAACATTGATTAAAATATTCCTAAATCTACAAAGGATTATTTCCATTATTTTAGATTCATTCAGTACTATAATAATTCCAGTTAATCATTATTTCCTTCATTTTGTTTTTATTATAGCATGTTTGCTTAATTTACAGCAAGCAGAAAATAAGCTGGGTCTTGTTTTGATCCAAACATTGATGTTTTAAAGGTTGTACACAATATTTGTTAAAAAGAACATATAAAAATACCTTTTTAGAAGCTTCTATAAGAAAGAAAATACAAAGTTTAACCCCACAACTTTCCTCTTTGCTAGAACTGCAAACTACTGCTACAGTTTTAAATAGACTTTTTGTTGTTTAAACTATACATCCAGGAAAATCTAAAAAAATTAAAGAAACGTGCATATAAATGATTGCATAGCAGAACAAGAACATTAACTGCAAACAGTAAAGAAACAAAAGTTAGAAATACTATTAAATATACAAAGATTCTAGAATTAATCTTCCAAACACATTCCATAAACAGTTCTTAAAAAACCATCTTTTGTTCTCTATAAGCAAGGCCTAGATTTCTAAAATCAAAATTGAAAGGAAAAGTAAAGTAATCCTCTAGAAGGATCATTTCCCCCACAGCATCTCTACTCACTTCTGTAAGCAGGCAGTCTGAAATTTTAAAGATGCTTGCTTTTTATTGTGAAATGACACTGGACATTTCAAGTCATTTTTATTACCTCCAAACGGCCTTGAAGAGAAATACTAGAAATTATAAATATTTAAGGGTATCACTTTCTTATTTTAGTCATGTCCTACATTATCAAAAACTAATGTGATGTGGCTTTTGCTTAAAACTCAACTTTCCCCCAAAATTCACCACAGAATTTCCTAGGAGTGTCATCTTTTCAACTTGCCTACATTAATTAATAAAGTGAGGTGAAAAGAGCAAGCCTCTCTCATGAAGAGGGCAGGCAAACGGGGACAAAAATGCACATACCAAGTGCTGTAAGTAAGCATCAAAATTCACTTTGTTTTACACTGTGAATATAAACAAAATGAACTTTCAAACAGTTTACTTGCTCCTAACAGAAAAAACAAACAAAACAAAACCCCTAAGTAACAATGATCAACAATAGTTAAATTTTAGAGAAAGTATGTTAAGAACAGTCTTTTCCCCTTAAAGTGATTTCCACCATCATTGATGTGCTCAAAACTTTAAGGGGTATTTTTTTTTCTTATGTTTCTGATCTTAGAAACCAGCGGGGAAGAGGGGGGAAAGCAGTGAAGGCTCCATGTTTCAGTGAAAAGTTCTATCTCCCTGAAAAGACTATTTAACCCAGTTGGCATCATTCCCCAGACAGTGGAGTTAACAAAACAAACAACCCCCCAAAACAAACAAAAAACCCCAAACAAAACAAAACAAACAAAAAACTATTCCACATTGCGTCATAAATAATTACCATGGGCTTAGACACCTTGACAAGACATAAAGGTCCACCCTGAACCTAAATGTGTCTGAGCAGTCAGTGTTGTAATGTGGCTACAACTTCACTTTTGTATCATTCTATCTTATTAGCAAGCTACATTTCTAGGTTAACAGTTCTAACAAATATGGATATGAAAATTTATTTTTAATAAGACAATGTTGCAAATTATGGTCACCAACATCTTTTCACCAAATACTTCAAGCATAAAAAATGAGAATCTTTACAAAAATATACAGAGACACCACAAATTGGTAGCTGCCCATAACATTAAACAAACTGGACTCTTAAGAGTGGCTTCTCAACAGCATTTTAATTATAACCATTGCCCGGTACAGGGAAAACTAACAAGTGTTTGTTTTTTTATTTTATTTTTTTTTTTTTTAAAACGCATCATTGCAACATTGTATTCCTGATAATTTAAGTATACCAAACTATGAGTAAATGAATGATACATGCCTAGAAAGTATCATGATTTATACTATCAGTGGCCACTGGACTTGGGACTAGTCCAAGACCTTGATCTAGATTTTGACCTAGACCTAGACTGTGATCTTGACTGAGATTTGGATCTAGGTGGTTCTTTTTTCCTTGATTCCTTTTCATATCTTGAGCCAGACTTATAATGTGTTTTGGAATCTGTTTTAGAGGTGCCTCTAGTTTTGGTGTGAGATGCAGACCTAGAACGTGATTTAGCCTTCATTTCTTTCTTGGGCTGGGAC
This sequence comes from Cricetiscus sungorus, assembly GCA_030556225.1. Taxonomy (NCBI): domain Eukaryota; kingdom Metazoa; phylum Chordata; class Mammalia; order Rodentia; family Cricetidae; genus Cricetiscus; species Cricetiscus sungorus. The sequence continues at coordinate 129,935,475 of JANBXA010000734.1, read as the reverse complement.
TTGGACCGTGATCTTGAATTGGATTTAGATCTTGAAAAAGATCGATTTCGGTGTTTGAATCTTTCAAAACAGAGGAGAGATACAATTAGAGTAAAAATTAGATTCTATATAAATCAATTTTGTTACTTTTAGAGCAAAAGTTCACTCTGAAATTGAAAAACACAAGTCTTTTTCAAAGCAAAATTATTTACCTATCATTGTCGGAATGGCTTCGGCTACGCCGTGGTCTTCCAGTCGGTCTACTGCTAAAAAGCATAGCAGAAAAAGCAAACAGTGACAAATGTCTATTTAGTCTTACTTTAAATAAAATACCAAAACACCTGTAGTCCTAATGAAACATCCAACACCCACCCACTCACCCACCCTACCAACCACCCAAAACTTTAAAAATAAGACAGGGCCTTACAATATTTTATTGTTTAAGTGAGCCTAAGAACTCCTGAGCTCATGTGGTCTTCCCACCTCAGTCTTCTGAGAAGCTGGGATTACAGGTAATTGCCATTGTAGTTGGTTACAACTACATTAAACATTAAACAACAACAGATTATTGTGTCCCACACTTACTTTCTAGGACTGTAAGATCTCCTATAGTTGTAATCAAAAGAGCGACTTCTTGATCTTCTCCTTTCGTAACTTCGGCTCCGAGAACGTCTATATCGATCATAGTCATCGTATCGTGAAGAGCTGTATACATTCCTCCCTTCCTTGGCTTTCATTTGATTTGGTGCTAGGGGAACAGAATATAAATATTTAGAAACATTAAGACCTTAGAATCTAAGCCCTCATACTATAGTATAACATTCCTGAATTCTCCCCCCCCTAGAGATTTTACTTTTACATGTAGGGGCGATGTGCTTGCATGTATATTTGCACATCCATTACCCAGAGAGTCCAGGAGAGGGTCTGGCCTCTGGAACAGAAGATTGCTAGCAGCATGTGGATGCTGGAAATCAAATCTGGATCCTCTAGAAGAGTAGTCATGGCTCTTACAGAGCCATCTCTCTGTCCCTCTGTTTTTGAGGACAAAAATCTCATTATAGAGGCCTGGCTGGCCTGAACTCACTCTGTAGACAGGGTGGCCCCAAACTGGAGATATTTCTGATTTTGCCTCCGAGTGCTGGGATTAAAGGTGTGTGTCACTATGCCTGGCTCATTTTTTCATCCTTTCTCTTACACTAAGGAAGTAAATAATGCATTTTGTAATCCAAGGTATGCCTTTGTTTTGGTGTGACAGGCATAACTAGAATGTGAATATTAACCTCAGACTGCTTAATGTAAAAAAAAAAAAAAAATCAACACTAATAAATCACTGGCTTTTTTCAATGACTTCTTGCAATTAGTTTGCTAATCAACACATGTTAACTACTTTTTCCTAGAGGAACGGATACCACAAGAGCATCTGTAACTCAAAATTTGGCCTATGAAGAATAGGCAGCACCAAAAAATCATGCAGTCCCGATAATCAATACATAGAACAGGTGAAAGGAGCTGACATTTGTTTAACCTAGATGGCATTCCCGAGTCTTATCTTATGAATCCATTTCCAGTCATGCACCCACATATCTATCCAATTAATCCCGCCCACCTCCCCCCAAGGCAGAGTTTCTCTGTATAACAGCCCTGGCTGGCTATCCTGGAACTCTCTTTGTAGACAAGGTTGGTGTTGAAGTAACTCAGATCTGCCTGCTTCTGCCTCTGGAGTGCTGGGATTAAAGGTGTTCACCACCATGCCTGGCTAATTTTCAGTTCTTTATGAGATGACTTGAGGAAAAAAACTTAAGTCCAAAAAGCAACACACTGTACATGTTAGACATAAGGATACTTACTCTTCCGATCTCCCTGTGCGAACTGTATTTCAATTTGACGCCCACAAATCCATTTTCTGTCCAAATTATGTAAAGCATCTTCAGCATCACGAACATCCTCAAATGTGCTAAATGTTAAGGGGCTTGAGAGGTTTTGTAAACTTTGATAATAAATGGTTTGAAACAACCCACAATCACCCAATATTGTTTATCTAGACCCAACTTAACTAATTGGTCGACTCAGGCATTAATACCACAGCATTAAAAGCAGTTGCAATCAATTATACCTTATACTATAAAAGTGTATAAAGTGTACAAAGTGTACACTTTTAAAGAAACACATGTAAATACATGCTGTAAGAAATGCTATAACTGAACTACCAAGGTACACTAAAAAGACCTCCATAGTCTAATTAGTTTTATAAAACAAGATATAAAAACAGAATATGCTTTACAATAGATGTAAAAATTTTCAGATACAGGCAATACTATTTTTCATGTAGTTGTCTTCCTTGCACACTACACAGGAAAAACAGGCATGCTAGTCATTTATAGGCATTAAGTCAGAGTCAAGCAATACACTCACTATGCCAAATGCATATTCCATCCATGCAGACTGTAAAAGCACACTATTAACAAGTGGCATAAGGACTCCTGGACTGAAAAAGCCTAACTATGATCCTAAATCCACAGCTTCCTGCAGAAAGCATTTCAGACTGGTTCCCACTTGAGTCATAGGAGTTATTACCAGCACTAAGCAAAAAACAAACAAAAAACCACTTTTTCATCTGAGAGATGACGGTGCTTCTCTAGGTTGACAGTTATTTTGTTCAAACACATTTTTTCTTAAAAAAACAAAACAAAACAAAAAAAAAAACAAAACAAAAAAACAACACTGCACAAAAAGTACATTCTAATGGGAGCTAAGGGCGTGAAAGGCCTTATCTGAGAGCTGATTTTGGAATGGATTTTCACTACATCCTAAAATCGTGACTAAGCACATTCAGTTCAATTTTTTTTGAAACATTGGAAGTGCATGTTTACAGCACCAATTAAGAAAATAGCTCCAAATTTCAAGACCAACACATTTACTCCACAAACACTGTCTAATTCAGCCTATGACTAGACCTCCACTTTTTGTTCTGAAAGTAACAACCAAGGTGTCTTTCTTGAGCCTATTACAAGTAGATTAAACAGGAGAGGTTTCCCAAAGTCTCAAATAACCTTGCATCCAACTTTTATAAAAAGGCTGATAGAATCTTGAATGCTGTAAATAAACATCACTCAAGGTTAACTGCACTTAGGTGCTAAACTAACAGGTATTAGATCACTGGCATATTACCCCAAGAGATAAGAATATAATTTAAAAACACAATCTTGGCCTGGAGGGCAAGGTTCTTTAATTTACCTACCTCTTAAATCAAGGATAGGAAGAGAAGACTAACTGGGAAAAGACACATGGAAAACAGCAGCAGTAGGTAGGACAGCCAGGTATCACTATATTGGCCATCAAGAAATCTTTATGTTCCCCAGAATGAAACTAATTTACCACTTATTCTGGATTTTACTACCCATTACCGCCAAGTACAAAATACTTTTGAGGTAAACTAGTGCTAACATTGTTCTCAGGTTACCTCAAACCACACAAACCCTGATCAACATTATAAGCCAGAATGGATCAATGCCAGATATAGGCATTATCCTTTAAGTTTCACAATTAATTTACAAGGTTCTCCTGACCACTGGCCCCACACAAGCACCTTTTTGGCTTTTGCCTGAGTTTCACTAAGAATTTACAAGGTCAGAGTTTCAAGAAACTGAAATTTAAGCAACAAAGTTTCCTGGCTTCAAATTCAGCCTCCCCTTCGACTCCCTCCCCCTTATTTTGGGCAGAGAAATGATCTTACATAGGGTGGGCAAAAGTAAGATCACCTGAAAACTCTTGGGTCAAGGATCACTGGCCATACATACATCCTGATTAGGACCCATGCCAGGAAGGCCTTTTACAATCCATTCAGGGCAAAGTGATCTACTGTATGTTCTAAGCTATGCAGGGCCAGTAGGATTCTAAGAACTCAGACAAAAACCAAAAAAAAAAAAGAGCCAAAACCCCAAAAGGAAACTCTCTACATATTTCTAGTGGCTATGCCTTAGAACACTCCAAATGTTTTTCTAAGTAGTCGCCAGTGCATGCACCTGTCTTTCCCCTTTAGGTACGGCTCTGTGACTCAGCTCAAGTAGCTCAAAGAGCCTCTGATTACTTCTTCAAAAATGCAATTATGCTGACTTAAAACTTAACAATGTTATATTTTGCTTGATAAGGTAGGAAAAATACACTCATACAAGACCGCAATCACAATATCAAAGGCCCACACAAATTCAAGTTACAGGTTTTGTCACTAGACCAAACCAGCATAATTATGAAAATTAACTGCTTGCAAAACATTAAAAAAAAAAAAAAAAGAAAAAAAAAAGGAAAGTAGTTATTCTGTAGGATACATCAGGTATGACTCCTTTAATCTTGGCCATCATTCAACTTCATCTTGACCTTTAACTCTTTTAGTGCTTGTCAGAAGGACTTGTCATGAGATGCTTGGTCAAATATGACAGATGGCTTTATCTTTAACTTTGAAAAACAACCTTTTCCCCCTCTGTGGTAAAGCGAGGCTCTGTCTCCCATTAGGCTTGTCCTTCTTCCAGCTTTTCTGTATTTTTCTTTTCCCAAACTCTCCCTTCTCTTCAAGCCTGATCCTTAAGAGGTCTTTGGCTTGTCTACTTGCCTTAAGTGTTGAACTCTACTCTAAAAGTTCTTTCATGCTTTCTCTTTGGGGTCGCCATAACTGTACAGCTTTACATTCTGAGGTAACAACAGAGGACAGCAAATTAGGGGACAATATTAAAGAAGTTTACCTCATTCTTATACAATTTGTTTTGATCAAGTGATTCAAAATAACAAACAAGATTACTAAACTTTAATTGCTAAGCACAAGAAACACATTATCTTTTAATTTACAGCAAAGGTAGTAGCAACCAATGTATCCAAATTTAAATCACATTATAATCACTGATTTGAGTTTCAGCAGCATGGATGGGAATTTAAATGTTTATTTCTGGATTAACTTTAAGAAATAGAGCAATGAATCAGAATTTTAAAAGATTTCAAGACATAAGACATTAGAGGACAAAAATAGACTGTTTTTTAGATGTTACCACTTACATAAAAACTTGAATTTCAAACTTCAACACCCCTCACTAATCATCCATCTGAAGAAAGGATATTGAACATATGCAAATCCTCTTGGACGTCGAGTGTAGAAATCAAGTGGGACATAAACATCTACTATTGGACCATAACGACCAAATTCCCGACGTAAATCTTCAGACCTAAAACATCATGAAAAAACTCAAACTTTTTATGTTCATGTTCCAGCAATTACATTTCAGTATTATCTTTAGGAATTAAGGAATGTAAGGATTGTGGCTGACAAAAGTATAACCCATGGATCCCTATATTCCTGTCTTGGATATGTGAAACAAGCAAGTCTCCTGAATCTCAAAGGTAACATACACCTTTTACCAGGGAGGCAGAGGCAGAGGCAGATGGATTTGAGTTGAAGGCAGCTTGGTCTTCACAATGAGTTCCAGGACAGCCAGGTCACATGAAGAAACTCACTCAAAAATCCAAAGACAAACAATCCCTCCCCAACAAAACAAAAAACCCCACACCATACAACAGGTAGCCAACCTTTCTTTAACTCCAGCATTGTGACAGCAGAGGCAGGGGAAATTTGTGAGTTCCAGGCAAATCAGGCTACATAGTGAGATCCTGTCACAAAAAAAAAACAAAACAAAAAACAAACAAAAAAATCCCACAAAACCCAAAACCAAACAAAGAAACAATTGACACAAAAATAAAACCCAAGTGTTGCAGCTCACCCAAGTACTGGAAAAGATGAGATAGGAGGGTTGCTAGTAGTTCAGAGGCGCATGGGCTACAGTCTGAGCTGGAAAAGGGGGCGGGGAGAAGCACTCTGTGGGGCTGGGCATGGTATCTTAAGCCAATAACCAAGTTGGACAAGGCAGGATAAAGAGTAGGTTCAAAGCCAGCCTAAGACAAATCATGGCCTGAGACCCTGTCTCCAGGAAGAGAAGCGGGAGGTGCTTATAAGCCTATTACTATTTTACATGTCAGTAAATAATTACAATTAAAAAACAAAAACAAACAAACAAACAAAAAAACCACCTCAGTGTTCACCATTCAAAAAAGCATGTCTTCTAATTAGGCTGGACGGTGGTGTCATCACAAGTCTTTAATCCCAACAGAGGCAAGCCATCTCCGAATTCCAGGCCAGCCTGGTCTACAGAGAAACCCTGTCCTGTCCGAAAAACAAATCATTATCTCTCTCTCTTTTTTGGTTTTTCGAGACAGTGTTTCTTTGTGTTGCTTTGGAGGCTGTCCTGGAACTAGCTCTTGTAGACCAAGCTGGTCTGGAACTCAGACCCGCCTGCTTCTGCCTCCCAAATGCTGGGATTAAAGGCGTGCACCATCAGTGCCTGGCTCTCATTTTCTCTCTTTTAAGGTAGGGCCTCATCCCAGCGCAAATTGACTTGGAACTCAAAGCAATCCTAACTCACTCAACTTCCCAAGTGGTAGAATTACAGGAATCATGCCCTGCTCCCTAAAATTTTTCAACAGGTCAGCCAACAAGAATGTGAAATAATAAAACCACAATATCTAAACAGTTAAACGTCAAAAGGGAGATTTTTATAGCCCTTAATTAACTACTTTTGTTTTATGCGTAATGACAAGAGTTAATAAAACCCTACAAGATTAACAAAAAACTCGTTTTTCTTTGCAGATTATTCACAGACACGATGCATGATCGTGTGATTAAAAATCTCTTCCAAAAAATTCCGAGGGCAAGTCAAAGCAGGGAAATCGCTGAAAATAAAGCCTTTACCAGGCTGGCCTCTAACTCCTTTCTAGACCCGTCTGAGTGCTGGGGCTACGCCAGGCGACAAGGTCTACTTAAGTATCGCCTCCGTTCATCTAAGTTAACTACGAACGAAAGTCCTAACGGGAGGGATGTATTCTGCACTCCGTTTTCAAAGCGATTTCCGCTGAACGTGAGGGAAGACTCCATTTAACCGGAAAATTGTAGTTTCTCAAATCGCAACAATCCCTCTTCCCCCTATTATCTCTAACCCATTAACCACCATCCACACAGCTGGGGGGAATAAAGCTACAAACACCCCCCCCCATCCCGTTATTTCTCATTAGCATCTTCTCTGTTCTCTGACTCGGTGAAAGGGCTCACTTCGTGGCCCGAGCTGACCTCGAACTCGCGCCGACCCCCTCAGCCTCCCCGAGTGATGGGACCACGGGCCAGTGCCGCCCCGCCTGGCAACCTTTTCTCTTTCAACAACAAAAATGCCTTTCAAGGCGAGGGGGCGTGCACCCCATGGAACGTGGACGTCGGATCCATGAGGACATTGGTCGGGCCCGCCAGGCTGATATGCCAGGAGCACGCGGGGAGCTAGCGCCCCGAGTGTCCGGCCCCCACGCCCGGTGGCGGTGCGGTCCACCCCGCCCGGGGCCCGCCCTCGCTCCCGCAGGCCAGCAGAGGCCGGCGGCGCGGCCTAGTCCCGCGCGGGCCCCGCCATCTTCGCCCCGCCCCTCCCCCGCGCCGCCGCTCGCTCGCTCGCTCGCCGTGCGCCCGCGGCCTCCCCCGCGCAGTAGCTGCTCCGGTGCTCTCACCTGGTGTCGTCTGCCACGTTCCTGACGAACAGAGACGTGTTGGGGGGGCGCAGGTAGCGAGACATGACGGCAGCGGCGGGCGTCTGGGCCGGCGGCACTAACGGGCTCAGCAAACCGTCCGCGGCGCTGGCGGCGGCTCACATCCACTCACACACTCCCACAGAGCCAGAGGGCTCCGCTACGGCAACTGCCTCTTCTCGCGAGACTTCGCTCCCGCCTCCACTCCCCGCCCCCTCCCCTGCTCCCTGCAGCAGCACCGGCACGGACAACGGCTTTTTCACGCGAGATCTCTGTGCGCGCGCCTGCGCGCGCTGCGGCCTGACGCACGCCCCGCGGCCTCGGCCCTTTTCATTGGCTCCAAGCGCAGGCTCTTCCCCTCCCCTCAGCCCGTTCTTTCTTTCTTTAGCGCTTCATTTTCCCGCCCTTTTCTGCCTTGCTACTCCGGCTCCCCCACCTCATATTGGCAGTCGGATGCTTTCAACTACAACGGATGGGTTTTTCAGCCTCAGAACCCGGGGAGACTGCTCTGAGATCTCCTGGTCCGAGTCGTGCCTCCGTTTTTAGTCAGATCCCTGATGGGAGCTTACTGTTTCTTTGCAGGGCTGGATTTGGGAAGGGAGATGTGCAGCCAGCATGACCTGTGGCTCCAGAGGTTTCTGCACAGCGTGCACGCACTCTCTGCCTGTAAGAGACTGCCATTGCCCCCCACCCAAAAAAAAACCTGGTCACCTTTGCACGCATTTCCCTTCCGATGAGAGCTGGGCCAAGTCTCTGCTGTCCTTGTATGCATGTCATCCTGACTATGCAAAGTACATATATGGGAAAGGTTCTCTTTCCACGTCAATTTTATGAAAGCCTTGATGAGGTATTTTTCTTGTTTTCTGGGGACTCAATCTAGGACCTTGCATGTGCCAGCCAATTCTACCGCAGACCTGCACCTTAAGAATGACTGACACACTCTGTCATTATCCCCTTCTTTTCTGTTATTCCCCTTCAACATTCAAAGATATGCAGGCAAAATAAATCCTTGGGTCTCTCTCCTATGTAACTCTGCTGGAAAATGGATCCAGGGCTTTGCACGAGCTACATGACACTTTTGCACTGAGCTACTTTCCCTAGTCTAGAGAATGCATTAAGGGTCACAAACTAGGGCTGAAGAGATTGGTCCTCGGTACTAATACTGCCTGTGACTCCGGCTCCAGTGAACCTAGTGCCCTCTTCTGGTCTTCAGGGGCACCAGCTGTTATGTGCACAAATACTGACTCAGACACACCCCTAAACTACAGCTGGCTTTGGTAGCACAAACCTGTGATCTAGGTACTCCGGAGGTCTCAACAGGCTGACTCGTAACAGTTGGAGAATTCAAGGTCGACATGGACTACATAGTAACAAACTGTCTCACCACCCCCACCCCGGAAAAGAAATCAAACCGCTCCAGGGCTTGGAGAGAAGTCTCAGTAGTTATAAGTAAGTTCTCTTCCAGAGTACCTACATTCAGTTCCCAGCACCCACGTTGGGGGATGGGGCTCATAACCACTTGTAACTCTAGCACCCTCTCTGGCCTCCTAGGGCACCCAATGCATGTGGGCATATATATACAGATAAATTAAAAATAAAACCCACAAACAGAAAACCAACCAACACTTCCACACACATACTAAAACACATACACACACACACACACACACACACACACACCCCAAACTCAAAAATATGAAAACAGAACCAAATCTTAAAATGTGGCGTATATTAACGAATATTTACTGATTTACTGAGGTGGAACTTACAACGGAGAGGATGCGCACATCTCATTCCCCTTCAAATGTATCACATATCCCTGGTAAACATGAGGTTTGTGGAGAGGGTGAGAGAACAAGGAGAAAAGCAAGAAATCAGCGCTTCTAGACCATTGTGTAATTTACCAAACTACAGATCTGCTGAAGGGGTAGATGGAGGAAGACTGGCAGTGTGACACCTGTGGTAGTCAGAATATAATTGGCCCTCACAATCCCAAAGGGAGTGGCACTATGAGGAGGTGTGGCCTTGTTAAAGTAGGCGTGGCCTTGTTGGAGGCAATGTGTCACTGTGGGGGCAGACTGAGGTCTTTTTTGCTCAAGCTTCACTTAGTATTAATAGACAGTTCACTTCCCGTTGCCTTCTGATCAAGATGTAGCCAGTCCTATGTCTGCCATGTGTTGCCATGTTGCCTGCCGTGATGATACTGCACTGAATCTCTGAAACCGTAAGAGTCACCCACTAAGGCAAACACCCCTTCATGAAAGTAATGCCAGTTTTTGTTTTCCTTCAATCGTTGCTTTATTGCTAGATGGTATAACTAATTTGAACTATAGTTGGGTAATTTGAGTGGGCAATATTGTTGCAATTGTCTATTCAGAAGAGACTGGGAAGATGGCTCAATGGTTAAGAGCATGTGCTGTTCTTCCAGAGGTCTTGAGTTAAGTTTCCGGCATTGATGTTAGGTGACTCATAACTGCCTGGAGCTCCAGTGCCCTCTTTTGGCTTCCACAAGCACTTGTGCACATGCCCCCACACAGACACATGTACACATTAAAAAAAAAAATGTTTTAAAAGTGATCACCAAATGACTCTAAAACCACAGCAAGGATTAGAAATACCTGACTAGGTTGGGCAGTGGTAGTGCATGCCTTTAATCCCAGCACTGGGGAGGCAAAGGGAGGCCAACCTGTGTGAGTTCGATGCTAGCCCTGTCTACAGAGTGAGTTCTGGGACAGCCAGGGCTATTACACAGAGAAACCCTGTCTTGAATGTACCCCCCCCCAAAAAAAAAAGAGAAACACCTGACTGGCCAATAGATACAATTCACTAATTGAACATTTTAAGGAAGGGCTCTGTAACCTCAGTAACAACACAGGGAATTTTGCCATGTAGATTAGTTCTATTAGTCAACTGTCACAATTGAGATAGGTGTATTTAAATGACATGTTACACTTGAGCCTTCTCTGGGAGCAGCCTTGAGTCTGCAGTGTACTTGGCAGCCATCTCCCTTTCCTGCTGTGTTAAGATGCTCTCTGCCCCACCTACTTCTACACTCAGTGTATCAAGGGTCCTCATTCTTTTCTGTGCATCATACCCCATATAGAAATACAATACTGCAAGCAATTCTTTACCCACTTATATATTCTATGTACCATCCAGAGAAGCAACCTCCAAAGCCACGGTAATGCCATTTCTCTGTCCACAAAAAAAGTAGTGGTTCATTTGAACCAGACACTTCTTCAATGCCCTTGCATCCTGGATCTGTCTGATGGGTGCCTGCGTTGCTTCTTCTGGTGAAGCAATGTTTTGCTCACTGAATTTACTAATAAATTCTCCAACAGGGACACCATGTTTTCTTCTTAATTACACAGACAATTAACTCTGCTATTGATATGGGCTCTGGGTAAGCACAAATATTTCTGTGGGTAGAAGATACAAGATAAACCTAGCAGCGGTGGCTCACACCTTTAATCCCAGCATTTGGGAGACAGAGGGAGGCAGAAGTCTGAGTTTGAGTTAGTCTGGTCTACAGATTGAGTTCCAGGACAGCAAAGCCTACACAGAGAAAACCCTGTCTTGAAAAAGATCAAAAATCAAAAACCAAGTTAAACCTTCCATGCACCTAGGGCCCCATTACAACAGTTTTTAACATTTATTTTATCTGTGAGAGTTTTGCATGCGTGTATGTCTATGCACTGTGTATGTGCCTGGTTGCCTTGGAGATCTGAAGAAGGGGTTGGATTCCCTGGTTCTGGAATTACAAACTGTTGTGGGTGCTGGGAACTGACCCTAGGTCTTCTGTCAGTAACAAGTGATCTTACCTGTTGAGCTATCACTCCAGCCTGTTACACCAGTCTATTTCTTCTTATTTTACATATGGATCCCAGTTTCCTCTCCCTCCCGCCTTCCCAGGCTGGCCTTGAACTCACTAAGATCCGCCTGCCTCTGCCTCCCTCGTGCTGGGATTAAAGGTGTGAGAGCACACCCAGCTTTTTATTTTTTATTTGGTGTTTAATTCCTTACATATTGTAGATATTGAGCCCCATCTGAAGTATGGCTGGCAATCATTTTCTTCTGCACTGTGTCTACCCTATCTGCTAGTTTCCTTGCTTTGGAGGCTTCTCAGCTTCATATGGCCCCACTTGTCTATTCTCACCATTGTTTCCTGCACTATTAGAATTTTTATTCAAAAAGTTCTTAGAGCCAGGTGGTGGCGGCACACACCTTTAATAATCCCAGTGCTGGGGAGGCAGTGGCAGGCAGATCTCTGTGAGTTCGAGACCAGCCTGGTCTACAAGAGCTAGTTCCAGGACACGCTCCAAAGCTATACAGAGAAACCTTGTCTCAAAAAACAAAAACAAACAAACAAACAAACAAAAAGTTCTTGGCCATGTCTGTGTCTTGGAGTGTCTAACGCCTTGTCTACAGAGGGTCTGGCGTGCTCTCCTTCCCAGGATAGTGATGCATTTCTTAGAAGCCATTCTTAAAGCTTAATTTGTTGCAATTAGCTACACTGGGTATAAATATGTGTGAAAGGACAACAGTGCCTCTGGAATGTTCCTCAGGGCAGCTTCCTGACAGCCAGCTGGGGCCTGCTGGCCTCTAGTCAGGCTGGCTGTCTCATCCCCCTGCTGCCAGTCCTTTTACATCTGGTGTTCCCAGCCTGGCCACCTCAACCCAACATTCACGTTAACTGATCCAGTTTCCATGGTTACAGAGGCAGGAGGATTAGGAGTTGGAAACTTTTATCTCAAGAAATTCAAACAGGGCCTGTAGAGAGATGGCTCAGCTGTGAGAGCACGTACTGTTCTTGCAAAGGACCCAAGTTCAGTTCCCAGCACCCATACTGGGTAGTTCACAACTGCCTGTAACTCCACACAGTTGAGAATGATTTTCAGTATCAACCTCTGACATCCACATGCATGTGTGACTTTGCCTATCTAAAATACCTGATCATCTAATAAAGAGCTAAATGGCCAATATCGAGGCAGGAGAAAGGATGGGTGGGGCTGGCAGACAGAGTATAAATAGAAGGAGAAATCTGGGAAGAAGGCACCAAGCGAGAACAAGGAGAGAAGGATGTCAGGGATCAGCCACCCAACTAGCCATGGGTGAACAGCGAAAATTTTATATATATTTATTTGGGAGCTGGGTGTCAGGCCCCTAAAGAGTCAAAAGAGTACAAACAAACAACTACTGGAGTAGTACTAGATATTTTGGAACTCACTCTGGAGACAAGGCTGGCCTTGAACTCACAGAGATCTGCCTGCCTCTGCCTCCCAAGTACTGGGATCAAAGGCATGCACCACCACACTCAGCTCATAGTTCTACATTTTAAAAGGTAGGGTTTTGCCATATAGACTAGGCTAGGCTTGAATTTGAGGCAGTCCTGCT
>JANBXA010000734.1:129832500-129917500 GCA_030556225.1 Cricetiscus sungorus | reverse complement strand
AAGCATAGATATGATTTCTTTTAAAAGGAAGTTGAGTCCCTTCCTGCTTCTGGATTCTAGTGGCATCTCTGGTAGCAGAGGAATGACAGTAACAGTGTTGCATCTAGTGACAAATGGCAGCAATGGATTTGGGTAGTGGCTTGGATCAAGAGCAGTGGCTTGGAAGTATAGAGAAATTGGTAGTTCCTGCCAACACCAGCCTTAGGGACCATGTGCCCTTGAGCTTGGGTAACTGCCTTCCTTCTCAACCCCTGAGCCATCACGGTTTTATAAATACTAACCTTTGAATGACACTGAAAGAAGGAAGCAACAGAGGGAGGAGGACAACTCATACTCAGCCTGTAACACTTAAAACACTGACTACGAGTTCTAGTTCATTATTACTTTCTTCTTGTTTTTCAAGATAGGGTTTCTCTGTGTGGCCATATGAGACCCTATCGAGACTGGGGTACAGGCTTACCTGGACCCTAAGTTCCATCACAAGCATGACTAACCAAATAATTTACAATATAATATTTTTAAAATTTTTAAAAAATTAGTTATTTATTTTATTTCATATGAATTAGTAGTTTACCTGCATATATGTCTGTATGAAAATATCAGATGGCCTGAAATGGGAATTATAGACAGGTATGTGCTGCCATGAACAGCCAGTACTCTTAACCTCTGAGTATTTCTCCAATCACACACACACACACACACACACACACACACACACACACACACACACACACTTTGGTTTTTCGTGACAGAGTTTCTCTGTATTGTTTTGGAGCCTGTCCTGGAAGTCAGCACTCGCTCTGTAGACCAGGCTGGCCTTGAACTCACAGAGATCTGTTTGCCTCTGCCTCCCAAGTGCTGGGATTAAAGGCATGCTCCACCAATGCCTGGCTTCATGATTTTTTCTTAAACAAATAAGTGTGGCTGTAACATTTTATAATTCCAGCACTTGGGAGTAGGAAGATCTGGAGGTCAAGGTCATAGTTTGCTACATAGCAAGTTCAAGACCAGTGTAGCTCCATGAAATCCCGTTTCAAAAAAGCTAACAAAGATTTTTTATATCATTTTGTAACAAGTTTCTTTCTCTCTCTTTTTTTTTCTCCATGCTGCTAATTATTTCCTCCACAAACTCTAAGTATGTCAATAATTTATTAAACGGCCAATCAACCTGTCAGATCAAGGATGTGAACAGTCAAGTTCAAACTGAGATCCCAACTTTCAGTGGGGAAGTCAGGGTCTGCAGCTCAGGGCAGCATGGAGGTGACAGCATAAGATGTCCCCTCCTGTGTGCTGGAACAGGAGGGTTGGCAGCGGAAGGGAACACAGGTAATACAGGGACAGGGAACTGGTGTGCAGGGCAGGGCTGGGCTTCCCGTTTTTTCACATGGAGCCCATAGGATCCCAGAGAACATCACACACTGTTGCTGAGAGGGAATTGAAGGGCCCTGGATGTCACAGGAGAGGCCTGAGCACATTGTCTGTCAGTCCATACACTCTTTACAGTCTGGGAGAGACAGTCAGAGCTCTGGGGACTGTCCCCGCCTGGAGCATACTTTCCTCCTTTCCCACCTGTGCTTCTCCTCCCCTCCCTCTCAACGGCCACCACAGCGCCAAGGAGAACCAGGGCAGCAATGACTGCCATGATGGGAACAATGGCCTGAGGAGGCTCACATCTCAGGGGGAGGGCCTCAGGTAGGCCCTTATGTTGCACATGGCATGTATATGTCTGTTCCTCCCCACAAGGTACCGCCACAGCTGCCCACTTCTGGAAGGTTCCATCCCCAGAAGCTCTGGTCTCCACCAGCTCCATGTCCTGAGTCTGTTCTTCCTCCTCCCTCTGCCAGGTCAGGGTGATGTCAGCAGGGTAGAACCCCAGGGCCCAGCACCTCAGGGTGACATCACCTTTAGATCCAGGATGATGGGTTATATGTGCCTTTGGGGGATCTGTGCGCAGATCTGTGTCCAGTTATCTGTGGAGCCACTCCACGCACTCGCCCTGCAGGTAGGCCCTGTGTCCGTCTGCAACACCAGCCTGCTCCCACTTGCACCCCAGGTGATCTGCCGCTGTCTGCTTCCTCAGATCGTCATTCAGGGCGATATAATCGTGGCCATCGTAGGCGAATTGTTTATACCCGAGGAGGAGGAGCTCATTTGACCCAACATCACAGCCATATATCCTCTGGAAGGTATCCTTTCTTTCTTTTTAACTATTTTATTTTATTTAAAAATTATATGTGTTGGGGCTTGGGGATATCACGGTTGCCTTTAGAGACTGGAAGGAAGTTACAGGCTGTTGGGAGCTGTCTAATGCGGGTGCTAGGAACCGAACTTGGGTCCTTGGAAAGGGTATTACATGCTCTTACCTGCCAAGCCATCTCTCCAGCTTCCTTTTCCCTATCACATATTCATCCTTCCCTTTTGTGTGCGAGTGTGTGTGACTGTGTGTGAGAGTGTGTGTGTGTGTGTGCACGTGCGTGTGTGTGCATGCATGTGTGTGCATGCGTGTGTGTGTGTGTGTGTGAGAGAGTGTGTGTGCGTGCGTGCGTGTGACTGTGTGTGTGAGTGAGTGTGTGTGTATGACTGTGTGTGAGAATGTGTGTGTGTGTGCGCGCGTGAGTGTGTGCATGCGTGTGTGAGAGAGTGTGTGTGTGTGCGCGCGTGCGTGTGTGTGCATGCATGTGTGAGAGAGTGTGTGCGTGTGCATGCATGCGTGTGTGTGACTGTGTGTGAGAGCCTGTGTGTGAGAGAGAGATAGAGTGTGTGTGTGTGTGCATGCGTGTGTGTATGTGAGTTTGTGTGTGTGACTGTGTGTGAGAGAGAGTGTGTGTGTGTGAGAGAGAGTGTGTGTGTTTATGTGAGTGTGTGTGACTGTGTGTGTGTGTGTGTGAGAGAGAGATAGAGTGTGTGTGTATGTGAGTGTGTGCGATTGTGTGTGTGTGTGAGATATAGAGTGTGTGTGTGTGTATGTGAGTGTGTGTAACTGTGTGTGTGTGTGAGAGAGAGGGATAGAGTGTGTGTGTGTGTGTGTGTGTGTGTGTGTGTGTGTGTGTGTTTGAGACAGGATTTCTCTGTAGCTTTAGAAGCTGTCCAGGAACTCGCTCAGTAGTAGATCAGGCTGGCCTCGAACTCATAGAGACCCACCTGTCTCTGCCTCCTGAGTGCTGGGATTAAAGGCATGTGCCACCACTGCCTGGCTCATATTCATTCATTCATTCTTTCTTTTTTATTTTGAAACAGGGCTTCTCTGTGTAGCCATGGCTGTCCTGGAACTCATTCTGTAAATCAGGCTGGCCTCAAACTCACAAAGATCCATCTTCCCCACTCTGCCTCCCAAGTGCCAGGATAAAAGGCAAGTGCCGCCACCACCTGGCTTCTTCATATTTCTAAAACATTTTGCAGTATCTTTGAAGAATCTTAGTAACATAAGTAATAGTTTGCTTCTTTCAGGTGGTACTTTTATTTTATCTGTATTATTAGTTTTGAGATAGGGTCTTACTATATAACTCTGGCTCTCCTGGAACTTGCTATGTATACCAGGCTGGATCTCTGGTCAAACTCAGGCATCCTCCTCTTGCCTCTGCCTCCTACATGCTGGAACTAAAGGCATGTACAGTGCTCGGCTTCAGGTGGCACTTGTAAGCCATTACACTGGTTTTTCTTACTTCTGTTCCTTAATGATGAGGGAGAGCCTTTGCTTTATGTTAGCTTGCTTCTCAAGTGTTATGCTGAACTCCTTGGGGAATACAGTCTGGAGTAACAGCAGGCTGGCTTCTGAAGGCAACACTTGCAAAGAAAGGTTTTTAAGTGAAAATGTCAGTTTGCTGTGAGTGTCCGCCTGATCATGTGAACAGCGTGTTTTCTTCCCCACAATAAGGATATTCTTTTATGATCACTTTGCTCCTTCACTGCACCAAGTGTCAAGGTTGTACCGATTCAACTTTCAGGAAATACAAAGACTGTTTATTCTGAGTCATGGATTCAAGCTGCCTTGAAAGACCTTCTACCAAGCTTCTGCAGTGACACAACAGAAAGCCAGGCATCAATGTACTTGCAAAATGCATAGGTGGGATCATCAGGTAGGAGGTTGCAGCAAGACGGAGAAATCGCTAGGACTTAGGTGTTGTTCTTAGCACACTGTAGCTGCAGGGCTAAGTCATCTGGAGGCTGGCTGTCTATATATTCCAAAAGTTAAGAGGGTGCTAGGTCAGATACCGAAGTTGATAGCAAAGGCTATTAAGAGGAACCAAGGGGACTGGAGAGGCAGCTCATGTGGCATAATGCTTGCCTAGCATTGTGAAGTCCTGGGTTTGGTGCCCAGCACCACATAAACTTTGCATGGTGGTACAGGGCTGTAATCTCAGCACTTGGGAGGTAGAGGCAGGATCATCAGACACTCAAGGTCATTGTTGGTTACTTAGTAAGTTCGAGATCACCCTGGGCTACACAAATCCTATCTAAGCCATCCTGCCAGCCCAAGGACATTTTAAATTAGGCACATCTGTCTAATAAAATATTAAACTAGGCATCGAGAACCAAAAGGGAATTCACCAGGAAAGTTCTACTGATGTAGAACTGTGTTCAAGTGTGTTACATGGTGTTGGAGGAAGCCCTCCCAAGCAAGTGTGGAGTGGTACCTGGAACCTCCTTTACAGCCATTCCTGGAATTCCAGGACAGTTGCCCTGGGGGGTTTGAATTAAATTCTGCTAATTCTGCTTCCAGAACCCATTTTTAGCCAAGTTTTCTCCGGATTGCAGGTATTAACACAAAATAAAATAAATTCTGTTGCCTAAGCCTTCTATTCTAGCACGAAGGAGAGAAAATTTAGATCCCATTTTCCCTAAGCACTTGCAAGTTGAGACACCATAATTATCCACATAAATTCTTTGAAGTGCCAGGTGGGGATCTTCTCCAAACACTCCCCCCTTCCCTGACCTCCAGTCCTCCATTTTCAAAGCAATTGATGGAGAAAATGAGCAGGAACAAACTGGACGTAACAGCAAACACACGACACAACGCAACAGTTAGGAAGCAAACACTTAAAAAAAAAAAGTTATGAAAACAAACAAACAAATATCCAAGTCAAGGAGCACAGGTTAAACCAGTCACTGTCAGGCAAAGGGAGGCCTTCAAGCTAGGAAGGACTCACCAGCATCTGCCTGTGGAGGCAATAAAGGGCCGTGAAGGCACCTGCAAGCAACGTAGGCAACTTCTGAAAATGTGCCAAAACCACTGACACACAGTTACCAACTCTGGTTGGGCCTGGTGGCTCAACCCAGCTACTTGGGGGGCTGAGGCAGGGGGCTTGCACGCTTCAAAGGCCTGCCTAGAGAGGGAAGTCATGGGCTACTTGAATTTCTTACCAAAATAAAATAGTCCCCACAAACCCAGAAAACCCCCAAAACCAAACACATAAAGTTTCAACTCTTCATTAAGAGAATAAAACAGAAGCTGGGCAGTGGTGGCACACGACTTTAATCCCAGAGGCAGAGGCAGGAGGATCTCTGTGAGTTTGAGGCCAGCTGGTCTACAGAGTGAGTTCCAGGACGGACAAGGTTACACAGAGAAACCCTATCTGGTATCCCCACCCTACTCCAGCCAGATATGAGTGGCTCTGTCAAGATTGAAGTTACTATGGATAAGGATAACACATTCTACCATGGAGAAGGCTAACCAGACCCCGCATGGCAGGGTTTCTCTGTGTAGTCTTGGTTTCCTGAAACTGGCTCTGTAGATAAGGCTGTCATTGAACTCACAGAGCTCTGCCTCAGCCTCCTGTGCTGGGATTAAAGGCGTGTGCCCACCCAGTTAAGATAAACTTTTATTTTTTGAGACAGGGTCTCTCATTGATGTAGCCCAGGCTGGGCTTGATGTCCTGAACCTCCTGCCTCAGTCTCCTGAGTGCTGGGATTACAGGTGTGAGCCACCAGGCCTGGCCTCACATTAACTTTATAATTATTTAGAAAAAAATAGTTCAGGACTACACAGTGCCAGAGGGCAGCGGGCTGGACAGAAGCTAGAATACTGTCCACAGATGTGATCTTTTATGTCACAGAAAAGAAAGCCACCATCAGCATAATTGTAGAATATTCAGTGGGAGACATCAAGTTGGCGGCTACAACAAGGTGAGGAATCTCGTGGGATTGTCCCTTTCATGTTCTTAGCTTTTGGGTGGGTGGAGGCTTGTTGTGTCAAACTTAGCTATGACATCAAAATGTAAGGAGGCATTAGGTCTCAGCCACAGGTAAACAGCTGTCTAAAGAAGCTGAAGACAGATAGCCCCAGTCATTTTGGTTGTTACCAGTTGTGTTCTGCCTCTCCGCACTCACCAACATGTTCTGCTCAGCCAAGTTGAAGCAGGATTAAACAAGTCTGCAGGATTAAGGTGCAGGCTCAGACAGCACTGGTCTGTGTAGGAAATAACTATAGTTTAACGATTTGGGGCGGGGCGAGGAGGAGGAAATGATCCAGATTTAAGACAAATCGAACCTGGAAATTGAATGATGTGCAATGTTCTGTGTTATTATGAGGCTATGCTAGATCCCATAACCACAAATACTGTGAAGCAGTATATGCATTTGTTTGTTTGTTTGTTTATTTATTTGTTTCGAGACAGGTTTTTCTGTATAGTCCTGGCTGTCCTGGAACTCACTCTGTAGTCCAGGCTGGCCTCTAACTCACAGAGATCCACCTGCCTCTGCCTCCTGAGTGCTGGGATTGAGGGTGTGCACCACCACTGCCAGGAAGGATAAGCATTTATTAATTTATCCAATTGACAAGCATTTAGTGAGGGACCTGTTATATGCTGGAGTTTCAGAGCTGGGTAAGCATGGCTTTTCTTGTCTAGGAACATCCATGCTGACCCCCAGGAGGATACACTTGTGTTAGAAGCTGATCCTCCAAGGCCGTTGCTGACCTGTTCTTGTGCTCCCTGAGTCACCCTTTGTCCTCTTCCCTCCTGCAGTGTTCTGCAGCCAATGGAGTTCTGGGACCAAACTGATATTGCTGGTCAGTTCACTTCAAACAGCCTTGAGCCAGCCACAACTGACTTAGGACAGGATGAACTTCTTCCAGAAAGTCCTCAATGTGTCCTGCCTTGTAATATCCCATGTTGAGGGGGCATCTGTCCCGTTTAGCTGACTTGAGAGGGGGCGTGTGGATTGAGAAAAGAAATAGGCAAGAGAGAGGAGATGGGGGGTACCTGATGAATACGAAGATCAGTCCAAGTTTATTGTTCAAAGATTTTTTTTCTGAGCCAGGGTTGGCCATGCCCTCACATGTGAGCCATATGGTTGGGGGGGGGCATAGGAAGGTCCTGGGTGGCCCTGCCCCCTACCAAAGATCTTTTATACCTCCATCAAAAGAGGGGGAGAAAGTAAAAGACATAAAAGACTTCCAATAATACAAAGAACAAACAGAGTAATTACCTTTTTAATACCTGAAACATCAAGTAACTATATCCTGAGTTAAGAGCAAGGGCCGGTAAAAACTCTCTGACCTTCAGTCAAAATGGAACCGAGTCAGTTCTGTGGGCTTCCACACTGCCCATCAGCTCGCTGCTAGGATAGATGCTTTGGAAACTCTGTAACAACTGAATCTGCTGTTCCTGGCAATGCTTCCTTCCTGGTTCAACAGTAAAGCACAAGCCTTACTGTTCTTTTCCTTCAGGTTGTCTGGATTCTGCTGGGTTGTCTGTTCCAGTTGCTTGGCTGTTTCAGCGCTTGCCATGTACTAAGCAAATGCCTGTAGGAATGCACTGTCCTTGGGGAAGCTTCTCTCCTCCGTGCCTGGCAGACACCCAGACTCCTCTGGGCTTTTCTCAGCAGCTCTCTGCACAGCCCACTTCTCAGATGCCCCGCTGTCAGGAGGTGGGTGAGGGACTGTCCTCCTGGGAGACTGCTGCTGAACACTTCCAGTGTGAAGCCCATTGATGTTTGAACTCTATTAGGACCCAGGTAGGGCATCCTCCGTCCTCTCACTCACTGAGGGATTTTGGGGGATGGCATCATTAAGAACATGGGATTTGGAGCCAGGTGTTCTTGGTTCCCAGCTTGGGTAAGTCATTTACTAGCTAGGGCAACTGGTTCTGTTTCTGGCTTAGATTTCCTTTTCCATTTTTCCCTCCTTCTTTCCCTCCCTCTCTTCTCTCCATCACTCTGTTTGCTTCTTTTCTTTTCTTTCTTTTTTATTTTTTTGAGACAGGCTTTCTCTGTGTAGTTTTGGAGCCTGTTCTGGAACTTGCTCTGTAGACCAGGCTGGTCTCAAACTCACGGAGGTTCTTCTGCCTCTGCCTCCTGAGTGCTGGGATTAAAGGCATGTGCACCAACACCAGTCAGCTTCTTTTGATGCAATAGGTCATTGTGTAGTCCTGGCCTTGAACTTGCATCCTTGCAGCAATTCTGCCTCCTGTAGGGCTACAGGGGTTATATGCATGCACTACTATGCCTGGATTGGATCTAGATTTTTCTCAGATATAAAAATGTTATAATTATTGTGAGTACAGTGGGGGTGAAGGACTGGTATTCAACACTCACTCACTCATTAAACTAAAATCAAAAACAAACAAAAAAAATGATGGGCTTAAATAGTTCTACACCGTTAGGTGCTCTGGGAAGGATGTGGGATAGAGGATGCTGGGGAGAAAGTTCAGGGAGGAGTTGCCCTTTAAACAAAGGCCTGAAGAGAGAGAGAGTCATGATTGGATGAGATTAAGCCTATAGGAACATTTAGCATCATGCTCAGTTAAGGTCAGAGATGGTGGTGAGTACCGTTATTAACTGCAACACTCAGCCTCTGGCGCTGGGACTTTCTGTACATCCTGAGTATGTCCTCATCCAGCTTGTGAGTTGACCTACTCAGCTCCATGGCTTCCACCTCTGTCCTACCTAAGGTACCCATTGCTGTGGAATAATCCTTTTGTACACTGTCGATTTGTCACTCAGATTGGATTTTTAAAAAGTTGACTGGCCAATAGCTGAACAGAATAAGGTTACATGGAAGAGCCAAACTGAGAATGCTGGGAAGGAGAAGGATGGGGTTGGAGGAGTCACTGGTAGATACAGAGAGAAGCAAGATGGCATGCCATACTGAGAAAAGGCACCGAGTCACGTGACAAAGCATAGGTAAGAAATATGCAGTAATTTACTTAAATGTAAGCGTTAGCTAGTAAAAGGGCTGAGCTATTGTTTGAACATTTATAATTAATATTAAGACTCTGTGTTGTTCTTTGGGAACTGACAGGTGGGAAAGAAACGTTTGCCTACAGCCCATTGTGATAGCCACAGCCCGGACCCAGGATTGCCTTGAACCCCATGGTTTTTTAAGTCCTCCAGCCAGGCATCTCACTGTGATCACTCCTACAGCTGTTCTTTGGAGTTGTTAGAAATGCAACCCCCACCCCCACCTAACTGTTGCCTCCCTCTCTCTGACTCTCTCTAGGCTGAGTTCTTTCCTGCCTGACGATTTCTGGCCGCCTCTTTGCTGATTGCCCTTCTTTAGCCCCTCAGATGTGCCTGGATGTTGGCAGTGTTGGGTTATGCCACAAGCTCGTGGTCTACCTCTCAGATGAGTTCTTAATGTATCTGGTGTGTCAGCCTTTACTACTGTAACAAAACACCTGACAAAAATACAGGGGGAAAGGTATTGGCTTATGGTGTCGGAGATTTCAATCCATAGCTCTGCTCTGTTCCTCCATCCTTCTCTCCCCTCCATCACAAATTCATGAATCTCAGTGGCACTGGAGACTGTAGTCACTCGGTATAAATTTTGCTTACACAGCTCTACATGCAAATACTCATTGGTCTGGCTCAAGGCGTTGGGTTTCTGAAGCAGCTTAAATACCAGATCTTTGCTGAGACTCTTTCATCGGAGCCATGCTTCCGGTTTTTATCTTCGGTGGTGGTGACATGCTCTCAGGCGTTGGGGTTGACGGAAGGGAAGAGCTGTATCTGCCCCTCCCCCTCCACAGTGGTCACAGTTGGCTCTTCCAGGCAGCTGCCCTGTACCATATCATTATGTACTCTTTTAAAAAAGATTTATTTACTTTTATTTTATGTGAATAAATACACACACACACACACACACACATATGTATATATATGAGACAGAGTTTTTTTTTTTCTGTATTGCTTTGGAGCCTGTCCTAGAACTAGCTCTGTAGACCAGGCTGGACTCGAACTCACAGAGATCCACCTGCTTCTGCCTCCCGAGTGCTGGGATTAAAGGCATGTGCCACTAAGGCCTGGCTACATGTATGGATATTTTTACCTGCATTTCAAGGGTTTGGTGCCAGTAGGCCAGGAGAAGGCATTGGATCCTCTAGAATGGAAGT
Organism: Cricetiscus sungorus; assembly: GCA_030556225.1. NCBI lineage: Eukaryota > Metazoa > Chordata > Mammalia > Rodentia > Cricetidae > Cricetiscus > Cricetiscus sungorus. The sequence goes on along the minus strand of JANBXA010000734.1, from coordinate 129,907,172 downwards.
TACTGATGGTTGTGAACCACCACGTGGGGTCTGGGAACCAAACCCAGTTTCCTCTACAAGAGCAACAAGTGTTCTTAACTGCTGAGCCATCTTTCCTGACCCCACTGTAAGGAGATACAATGCAAACTATAATAACAGCTCCATGATTTTTAGGGAGAAATTGCATTATTTGTCCTTATCCTATCCATCAAGTTCTTGAGGAGGAAAATACGAACTTTTGGCATTATAGATGCTAATCATCAATTAGCTATTGGTTGTTTGTTTGTTGCTGGCGATTTCTGTCCTGCTAGGTTTCACTGCCCTTCTCAGCCCCAAATAAACACACAAACACTATATTAATTATTAAACTGTTGGCTGATGGCTAGGCCTTTTTTATAGAGTAACTCTGTCTTAATTATTAACCTATAACCACTAATCTGTATTTCTACATGGCCTTATCTTACCAGAGGATGCCTGGCACGTCCTATCCTCCTGGTCCTTCAATGGCGTCTCCTTCTGCCTACCTTTCCCAGAATTCTCCTCATCTCCTAGCCCTGCCTATCTTCCTGCCGCTACTGGTTATTGGCCAAACAGTGTTTTATTCATATATACAGAAAGACATCCCCCATCAATCGTTTGCTTGGATTCATGCGCTGTACACAATTGCTTTCAGCCTTTCCAATAGACTCTAAATAATCATGATGACACCAACTTGCATTGCATGGCTTCTCTTGGTCCATATATATTACATACAACTCCTCCTGGAACAAATGGAAAATACAAGGTATGAAAGGAGTTGGTTGAAATATTAACATGACCTAAATCACACTAACAGAAGAGACTAGAGATTTCACAGGGGAATCACCACAGGAAAAATTGACCCAAAGAAGTGCCAAGGTCTGACTGAGTCCTTATGCCCTGGGTTGAACAAGGCGGGATTTTTACTTCCTTCCTGTTTTGGGGAGGATGCAGGAAGTCAAGAGCACCTTCTCTCTGGAGAGTGTCCAAGCTGCTTTTTTCTTAGGGAGTAACTAAAGACCTGGGGGTCTTGGCTTTGGAGTCTAGCCTCATTTTATATTTAATAGACAAGAAGATGGAGGTCCAGAATTCTGGAATAACCAGCCTAGAAATTCAGGTTTCCTGATTATTTTTTAAAATATAAAATTTACTTATTTTTATTTTATGTGCATTGGTGCTTTGCCTGCATGCATGTCTGTGTGAAGGTGCCAGATCTTGGAGTTGTGAGCTGAAATGTGGGTGCTGGGAATTGAATCTCCTATCCTCTGGAAGAACAGTATTCTTAACCACTGTAAAATCTCTCCAGCCTCCTTTCTTTATTTTTTAATTTTATGTGTATGGGTGTTTTGCTTGCATGTATGTCTGTGCTCCGTGTGCATTCAATGCCCTTGGAGGCCAGAAGAGGGCATCAGATCCCCTGGGGTGAGTTACAGATTATTGTTATCTAACATATGGGTGCTGGGAATTGAACCCAGATCTTCTGGAAGAACAGTTAGTGTTCTTAAATGCTGAGCCAACTCTTCAGCTCCCTTTTTTCTCTTTTCTTCTGCATTTTTTAGTCTCAAGGCAAGGGTTTATGTATCCCACTCTGGCCTCAAATTTTTCTTTCGCTGAGAATAATCTTGCACTGTTGACCCTCTTGACTCTACCTCCCAAATGAATGCTGTGATTACAGGCTTACGCCAGCCCCTCTGTCTGGTTTATGTGGTACCAGAGATGAATCCTGGACCTCATGTATACTAGGCAGACACCCAACCAAATGAGCCACATCACTACCCCTTAATTTTTTTTTTCTGATTTCATATCAAGTATACAAAATCCTCTTTGCATTTTTGTAATAGGTGATACTTCAAGAAATTTGGCTGAGTGCAGACATGTACGTGTTAAACATCTGACATTGAGTGTGTTTGTGTGTGGGAACAAAACTAAACTGTTTTCCGTGGTGTCCATATCATATTATCTTGGGGCTAATCTGAAGCCTCCATGGGCAGTCATCGTGCAGAGCATACATGCAAGTCCAATCCAGCACACCACTCCATTTGGCATGGAAAGTCCTAGTTGCAGGTCAGCGTGTTCTGGTTGAAAGTTCTCTGCTCTCTTTCTGGAAGGGTGACAGTGCTGGAGACTCTTGCATCTCATAGCTGTTGCCAGGATATGTCAGCCTCTGGCAGCACAATGAAGCAATAGGTTATAAATAAAATCAAAGCATCCCAAAGGAATGGCTTGTTGAAAATAACAAGATAGAAACTTCACCTAAAGAGAGAGTGCTATTGATTATCATATGTGCAACCCCAAATCAGTGATGACATTTACAGAGTTAATGAAATGGAACATGAGTTCTCAAAGCCTTGGCTAGGACCAATGAAAGAGTTGCCTCCTGCCTGCAGAATTTTACACTTGTATCAACCAAAAATAATTCCTCCTTCCTTGGTAGATATCCCCCATTCTTATCTTCAGTTGCGTTTTTATTTTTAGTGTTACTTATAGAACACTCTGGACTTGCTAGCTGAGCATGTAGGCCTCTTGCCAAATGAGTTATTCAAAGAACATAGGTGGGATGACAGGAAAAAGACAAGTTCTGTCTGACCACTTACAGTGGTGAGACTAGAGGCCAGTTTCCACACTTCTGTTCTCTGCCTCAGTTTCTCTATGCTTTTTGTGCCTCTCTCTCTGTGTTTTAGATTTCTGTTGCTGTGATTAAAAAAAAAAAAAGGCAACCTAAAGGAAAAAGGTTTTTTTTTTTTTTATTTTTGGGAAAAGGGTTTATTTGGCTTATAATTTCAGGTTACGGTCTTACATTGTAGGAAAATGAAGGCAGCAGGAACAAAAAGGAACTGGTCATTATTACATTCACAATTTAGAGCAGAAAATGATGAATTAATGCTTGCATGCCAGTACTCATCCTGGTTTCTCTATTCACGTAGTTCAGAATCCCCTGCCTGGGGAATATGCTACCCACAGTGAGCGGATCTTCCCAGATCAATTAACAAATTGAGGACAATCTCCATAGACATGCTCACGAAGCCAACCTACATAATCCCTCACTGAGACTCCATTCCCAAGTGATTCTAAATTGTGTCAACAATAAAAGCTAACCACAGTGTGTATATGTACATGTATATGTGTGCGTTCATGTGCGTGTGCATGCCTGTGCATGTGTGCAGCTGTTAATCTTGGGTATCGTTCCTCAGAATCAATCCACCTTGGTTTTGGAGACAGCTTCTCTCACTGGGACCCAGGGCTTACAAATTAGGTGAGGCTGGCTGGCTATTGAGCCCCAGGGATTCACCGGTCCTCACTTCCAGCATTGGGATTGCAAGCGTGTGCCACCACACTCAAGTTTTTTGCTTGTTTTTTTTGGACAGGGTTTCTCTGTGTAGCCTGGCTGTCCTGGATCTCACTCTGTAGACCAGGCTGGCTGGTCTCAGACTCAAAGATCTGCCTTCCTCTGCTTCCTGAGTGCCGGATTAAAGGGGTTCTCCATAACCACCGGCTGACACCCACCTGTGGGTTCTGGGATCAAGTTCAGGTCTGCATGCATCCGCAGTGAGCACTTTACCATCTGAGCAATCTCCCATGCCTCTGGCTCCACGTTTTCTTGAGAGATCTCATTGTGTAGCTCAGGCTTCCCTTAAACTTGTGAAGCAGGAGTGTCTCTGCTACCTCCCTGTTCTGGGATTACAAGCGTATGCCATGAGACCTTGTGTTTCCTTCATTCTTCGAAAGATTTTGCATCTACTAATGGGGAAAAAATTCTCAGTGTCTTAGTAAATATCAAGAGACAGGAAATCTCCGTGATTTATTTCACTTATTATTTTATTTATTTATTTATTTATTTATTTATTTATTTATTTATTTATTATTATTATTATCTGTTCATTCATTTATTTATTCTGCACTCAGGTATCAGGTAGGATGTCATAAAAGTAATTATTTGTGGGGATGGAACCCAGGGCCTTGTGTACTGGGCAATGCTCTATCAGTCAGCATCTTTAGTCCTTGTGAAAGTTGTTCTTGAATGTAAGCAAAATGTTATTAAAGAATGTCAACAAGGGGTCTGCTTATGGTCAGCTGTCTCCATAGGCTGGCTATATTAGGAAGTCAAGCTTAACTCACAACGCCTCTTTCAGTGTTCACATTAACCGTGTAGGTAGAATTATTCAGAAAACGGATGGTCAGAGAAACCTGGGTATTCACTCAGTGATGCTCCCTGCGGACCTACTATGTGTCCAATGTTGTTCTAGGTGGCAGAAATGCAGTATGGATGAAAGGACGAACACTGCCCCTTGGAGAGCAGCCAAGTAGCACACAAGAAGCAGCAATAGATAGAGGCTGCCAGGGCTGCTGAGTGTAGGGAGAAAAACAAAGCAGATGAAGCATCTTGGCTGACTTTCTCTTGCTATGATAAACAAGACCAAAAGCAACTTGGGGAGTAAAGGGTCTATTTGGCTCACAGTGCGAGGTCACAGTTGATCTTTGAGGGAAGTCAGGGCAGGAACCTGGAGGCAGGAATAGAAACAGGAACCATAAATGCATACTGGCTTTCTGAGCTACCTTTTTATTCAATCGGGCCCAGAGGATGGCACCGCCCACAGTGGGCTTGGTCCTCCCACGTGATCATCAATTAGAAACCAACCCACAGACTTGCCTACAGGCCATTTTTTCTCAGTTTGGGTTCCCTCTTTCCAAATGATGCTAGCGTGTGTCAAAAGTAACAAAATATTAACCAGCATATGGAACTTGGGGTAAAGGGGAGGCTGTGATTTTGGCATAAGATGAAAGGAGGATGTCCCAAGTCTTGGGGGGTGGGGAAATCGGCCTTGTGAAAGCTTCCTAGAGGAAGGATGACTGACAGGCAGGCACTCTGTGTGTGTGTGTGTGTGTGTGTGTGTGTGTGTGTGTGCGTGCGTGCGTGTGTGTTCGCACCCAGGGCTTGTGCATGCTAGACAAGGGCGCTTCCCCTGAGCTGCACAAAACCAGAGCCTGTAACTTTCAAACAGCCCTGCGCCAAAGGCAAGCCCGGTGAGTGTGTTTCTGCGCATGCGTGCATGTATCTGCGCATCTCAGAGAAAATCCAGTGTTCTCTCTACTGACACCTTCCTGAGGCTGAGGCCTCTCACCGGTGGTTTTCATGGAAAATTGGCAGCTTTTCTAGTCGCCCCACCCTGAGCCTTGCACCACATTCCAGTGGCTTTATTTGTGTGCCTTGGAGCCCTGCCAGGCAAAGGCCCGGGACAGGTTGCCATGGTGATCTCCGCACATTCTCCAGAGAAGTTTTCAAGGATGTTGCCTTCAGGCTTGAAATAGTTCTCACTTGCAGGGTGACTGGAGGGTGATGAACTGTGGTGTGATGAACAGAGCCCGGAAACCTGCTCGTTTTCTCCTTGAATTTGCACTCTGTAATGCTGATGAGAAAGAGGAGGGAAGGGACTCCTCAGGCCCCCTGCCTTAGGACAGATGATGGCTTTACTTTGATAAGTGTAAGGCTTATAGTGGCAGCTCCCATAGTTTGCTTTAAAGAGCTGTATGTATGTGTGTGTGTGTGTGTGTGTGTGTGTGTGTGCATGCGTGTATGTATGTATGTATGTGTGTGTGTGTGTGTGTGTATACACACACATATAATTGGAGACAGGGATCCTCCGTGTAGTCCTAAAACTTGCTCTATAGACCATGCTGGCCTCGAACCCAGAGATTTGCCTTCTTTTGCCTCCCAAATGGTGAGACTAAAGGCATGTACCACCACACCGAGCCATCTCTCTCTCTCTCTCTCTCTCTCGCTCTCTCTCTCTCTCTCTCTCTCTCTCTCTCTCTCTCTCTCTCTGTGTGTGTGTGTGTGTAATGGTGTGTATGTGTGTTGCTGAGAGGGGAACTGAGGCCCTTTGCGTGCTGGGCAAACACTACCACTGAGGTTCACTTCAGTCTGACACTGTGTGACCTTTCTGTGTGTGTGTGTGTGTGTGTGTGTGTGTGTATGAATGACTGTGTGTATGTGTTTGTGCATAACACACACACACAGGCCAGGGGATGACATTGGGTGTTTGCTCTGTTGTTTCTCTGTCTTATTCCCTTGAGACAGTATCTCTCACTGAAGCTGGCCATCAGCAAGCCCATGGATTCTACATGGGTGCTGGGGATCTGAACTCAGGTCCTCGTGCTTTGCTCAGCTGTTACTCACTGACATATTTATTTATTTAATCTTGGAACAGGGTCTCACAGCTCAGGTTGGCCTTCAAGTAATAATGCAGAGGATGATCCTAAACTTCTGATTATCCTGCCTGGACCTCCAGAGTGCTGGGATCATGGATATGTACCACCAAGCCTAGCACTGACAGCAATCTTGAAAATCAAACGTTCTTGCACACAATGTCGTCCATTCAAAGATGTGGGAAGCACAAGAGTCCATGAATGAGCGAAGTAAACTTGAATGTGTATTGTTGCCATGGGCATGACCATGTTGGGGACTCCAATACCTCAGGCCCACAGGTGGGGCAAAGCCTTCCCTGGGTGAGGCTCAGCAGGGTTGCCATTGGCCAGTGCATGCAAAGACAGCAGCTTCCTCCTGCAGCACTTACATTCTGAAACTGCTCCCCTAAAGAGACCTATTACCAAGGCTGGCCGACCCCTCCCTCTGTGCTCCAAGTAATAAGCATGCTGAGGTTCCGGGGTGAGGAGGTAGCTGATCCCCACGTGATCGCAGCTGTACTGTACACGTGCTGTCTTTTCTGCACCCCTTGATTCTCCAAGCAGGGCTTCAGGATTAAAGTCGGGAGGGTGGAGGCACAATGAGCTACTAAATTGTCATCCACATGCTGAGGAAACGATAGCAGGAAACTATGAAAAGTCATTATTTTCTATATTCAAGCCATTATGTTTCCCAAAGAGGAGAAAGCTTAGTATGTGCAGTAAAGATCCCACAATTCATTTCTCGAAACAATCTTGAATCTCAGCTGACATGTCTCAGGTTCTGTATGGTGTGACAGCAAGTGCAGTTCCAAGTGCCCGTGTTGTATTTTTGGGATCAAGGCTGCCTGGAGTCTCATGGTATGCTATGGGGGGTGTGAAGGCTGTGAAAAATGCCTTGGGTTCATCATGTTTGATTCTGAATTAATTTATTTGTTGTCATGGGATCAAAAACTTCTATGGTTGCCAAATTTTTCTTGGCCCCCACTTTCAGTTACAGATGCTCCTGTAGAAGTCATGACCCATGGTTTAGGAAGCTGGGTGTTTAGCCAGGCATGGTGGCACATGCCTTTAATTCCAGGACTTAGAAGGCAGAGGCAGTCAGATCTTCTTCATGAGTTCAAGGCTAGTCTGGTCTACATAGCAAGTTCCAGGACAAGGGAAATTATGGCAAGATAAGACTAGGTGAAGAGAGTCTGGCTGGTGGTGGCCTCTTGTTTTTAGTTTTTAAATTATGTGCATATATGTGTGAGAATGTGCACTGTGAGTGCAGTTGCCTGTAGAGCCCAGAAGAGGGACCGGATCCCCTGGAGCTGGAGTTACAGGTACTTGTGACCCACCGATGTAGGTGCTGGGGACTGAGCTTGGGTCCAGTGTGTACTCATAACGCCTGAGTCTCTTTTCCAACCCTCTTTTTAAAAAAGTGTGTGCTTGTGTTGTTTTGCATTCAATATAGTGGCTTTACCTTAGGCATCTGCGGTTGCAAACGATAATCTCAACTCCGTAGCCACCACCAGCAGCAGTTTCTTCTCACCTGTCACAGCCAGGTGGGAATTCTGTTCCCTCCTGCACCGGCTGTATTAGGGCCACTAACTTTATCTAATTCTCTATCCTTCTGTAGAACTCAGGACAAAGGTTGAGGTGAAATCCTGCTAGCTCAGAGAGGCTGACTGACACGTGTAGCTAACCTTCTTGCTCACATCTCTGAAAAGGGGGCTTCGCAGCCCCCACTAAAGCACCGAGGCTACACACGGTTCCTCCCTACCACTTCCTGTCAGCTAGTTGCTGACTCAGCCACCTGACCCCAGGTTGATTTTATTTATTCAAACAAATGTAACACATTGTTTTGTATTGTTAACAAAAGCTGCAGAAACAAATGTGACATGCCTTTACACAGTTAAAATAATATTCCACAACATTCTCGTGTGTTTGTATGTGCTTTTGTATGTGCGTATACCACACCCATGGAAGCCAGGCATGGGCATCAGAGCCTCTGCAGCTGGAGTTACAACCATTTTGTGGGTCTCCTTATGTGGCTGCTAGGATTCGCAGAGCACCAAGTATGCTTCGGGGGTTAAGCTCTCCGGCCCAGCAGTGTTTCTCAAAGGTCTTCTAGCTCATGTTCTGGCCTCTCTGCAATCCGGTCTCCAGGGCATCATTGTTTGGAACTTTCTAATGGCTGGCCATACAGTATGACCTCTGGAGCTCAGAGTCCCTTTGCTGGCTGGTGCCCCTGGACACCATTAGGCTTTCTGTGGCTGCCCCTCTGCCTGTAGCTTCCTCCTCTGGGACAGTCTCTTCAAGGCTGACCCTCTCTCACATTTCAAGTCTCAGGCCAGATCATCATCTCCTCTATGCCCCATCCAGACAACCTGGCCAGATGCCTCCTGCCTCAGCCAGGGTCTGCTGCCACCCCCTCACAGTGTGGTAGACCTCAGAGCCACTAGAGTTTAAAATGGTCATTTCCATTGATTTGTTTTTAATTGTGGAGAAACATACATAACGTGAAGTTTACCTGATTTAATTTTTTTTGAAGTGTTTTGCAATCACACCACTGTCTATTTCTGGGGAATATTCATCACCCCAAGCAGAAACTCTACACCATGCAATAACTTTCCCAGTCCCTCCTCCCCCGAGGCTCTGGCAACCTCAGTCCTACTTTCTGTTTGAATTTGCCTATTCTGGGTCACTTGCTTAAAGTAGAATCGTACTGTATGTTTCCTTCTTGTCTGGCTTTTAAGGTTTTCCCCTGTTACAGAGTGTGCTAGAATTTCATCCCTTTTAAAGATCAATTAATATTCAAATATGCATGTACATATGTGTTATGTGTTTCACGTGAGCTATCCATTCATCTGTTGACACACAGTGGAATTACTTCCGCCTTCTGGCTGTGGTGAATAGCGCAGCTCATGTATGTTAGTATGTGAGTGTGTTCGACTCCCTGTTCCCCATTCTGAGTATACTAGTAGGTGTGATGGTTGATTGTCAATTTGATGACGGGCTCTAGAACCGTGTCTGGGTGTGCCTGTGAGGGAGTTTCTAGGTTGGGTTAATTGAGGTGGAGGACCTAGGCTGAATGTGGGCAGTGCTACTCCATGGTCTGGGGTCTCACTCTGAATAAAACGAAGAAAGTGAGGCCAGGCATGGTAGCACATGCCTTTAATCCTAGCACTCAGGAGGCAATGGCAAGTGGGTCTCTGTGAGTTCAAGGCCAGCCTCATCTTTAGAGTGAGTTCCAGCACAGCCATGGCTCTGCACAGAGACATCCTGTTTCAAAACAAAAACAAAATGAAAAAAAAAAAAAAAAAAGGAGAAAGTGAGCTGGTCATCAGTGTTTGTGGCTCTCTGCCTCCTGACCGTGGCTGCCTCATGGTCCTGCCCCCTCTGTCTCTGCCAGGATGGACTGTGTCCTGCAGTTGTGGGCAGGAAGAAACTTTTCTCCCTTAAGTGGTCACAGCAGAGAGACAAATAACTTAAGGCGCTTGCAGTAGAATCGACATGGTTGTGCTCAACTGTCCATGTTGGTTTTCTACCTGCCTTGAGAAAACAGATGCCAGCACCTAGAACACACTGGAAGCAGCACCTAGAACATGCTGCAAACAGCACCTAGAACCTAGAACAGGCTGCAAGCAGCTTGAGCTCAGGGCCTATTCTTGGACTGAATTGAGCACACAACAGCGGCCTTCTATACAGTGTGAGAAGAGGCTTAGAAGGAGTCATCAAGGCCTGGCACTAGGCCTTGAGGACAACTGTCATCCTTCAGTGAACCTTCAGCCAAGTCCCTGCAGCTGATAACTGCTTTTGAGACTTCTGTCCCCATTCTCTGCTTCCAAGAAAGAGGTTTTTCTTTCTTTTTCCATTCTGCGTTTTTTTTTTTTTTTCTGGTGTGGGAATGACACCACTGTTAGAGGACTCTGGAGTGGGAAGGACATGAGGTGTCAGTCTTGGGGACGCTGCATCTGTTTTCAAGCCACCCAGAGTCTACCTGAGTCTGGAATTGGGGAGTAACAGTGGAAATTAGCCAGGTGTGCCATCATGCAACTGTAATCCCAGCACTGGGAAAGCTGAGGTACCCTGGAGGATCACCTCAAGTTCCCAGCCAGCCTGGGCGATGGAGTGAGTCTACAACCACAACAAAATCTGGATGTGGTGGTGTGTGCCCCTAACTGCAGTTCTTGGGAGGTGGAAGTAGGGAGGTCATGAATTTAGGTTCATTTTATGATATACATTTCACTGAAAGGCCAGCCTGAGCTACATGAGAACCTGTTTCAAAAAGTCAGAATAGCACCATAATTTTTTTTTTTTTATAACACATAAATGCCTAATGGTTTCCAAAAAACAAGGGGCCATTTAACAGAATGTAAGGTGATAGAACCCATGGACTTCTATGTGGGAATGTAATGAGAAGTAGGCTATTGGAACTAAATAAACACCTGTCTGTGTTTGCACTTTCCATGTCTATTAATAGCTTTGATTCATAAAGAATGGAAGGGATGCAGCGATGATTCAGCTGTTAAAAGCCCTTGTTGCTCTTGCAAAGGATGGACTTTGGTTCCCAGCATCCCATGTCAGGTGGCTCACAACCACCTGTAACTCTCCAGCTCTAGGGAATGTGGCGCTCTCTTCTGGTCTGAACAGGAACTTGCACTCAGGTGCATATACTACACATAGACACACACAGGTACACATACTTAAAACAACTTTTTAAAAATTGAAATAGCCTTCCACAAAATTTAGCCTATGCCTTCTCATCAACAAATCTGTTACTAAGGTGAGCCATGATGCCATCCATGTGCTATCTGATGGGCACAAAACAATCTGTTAGCTAACTTCCTAATTAGCCACAATTTTAACTTCCCATTGACATACACAAAAGGCCTCAAGTGGCCAAAAGTTATATCCAGTAGGAGAGGGAAAAAATGTAAGGCTGTTAATTAGAGCTTACTGCCTTGTTCTCAAGCTTCGAGTGCCCATCAGACTAGCATTAATTACCCTTAATTAGCTGTGCATCCAGGGACTTACAGGTTGACGTTTGCTCTGGAAGAGATAATTACGTTAAAAATAACCTAGTTATGTTATAGTTCAGTTGGCCATGACATAGTTTCCCTAAGGGGGAAAACATTTCTTGTTCTTTGAGAACCCGGCATGGGGCGGGGGAGGAGAGATGGCATAGTTGGCAAAACGCTTTACAAGCATGAGGACATGTTTTCAGATCCCCAGTACCCACATCATAAAGCTGGGCGCGGCGGCCTGAACCCATGGTCTCAACACTGGGAAGACAGAGGCAGGAGGATCGCTGGGGCTTGCCGGTCTGTGGAATTGGTGAGCTCCAAGTTCATCAAAGGAACCTGTCTCAAAAAGACAAAGACACCCAACCGGACCTCTGGCCTTCAAATGTGTTACCCTCACTGGAACACATACACATACGCCACACAATATATACGTAAATAGAATGTAAAATAAATGTAAGACAATATGTTAAAAGAAGAACTGGCCAAAGTTCAGGCATTTTACTGTTTAAAACAGCAAAACAAAGTAAAATCTAATGAGACAAGAAGGATTAGGCAGCTGCAGATTGAAGCAACCCTGCACAAACATGGTGTGAGTTCCCATGGCATGTGGGTTCCAGTCCAAACTCATCACCACCACTTCCAACTATGACCCAGTTATGACAGATGCCACGGAACACCACATGTCAGCTGGAAGACTGCCTCCTGCTTGTCCAGAAAAGGCCACTGTGGGGAGTGCTTGTCAGGCTCCTGATCCTCAGAGCCATCTCAGTGGCCAGAGAAGTATGTCTGAGGAGAGCCTCTGTGAGTTATAGTTAGGACGATTGGGAAAGAACATAAATCCCAAGAGAGGGAGGCTGCAGTCTTGCACCCGAGTTCTGTGTAGCCCACATTGTCCCCACCTTCACAGCAACCCTTCTGCCTCAGCCTTCCTCGTGCTGGGATTACCCATGTGAGCCACCACATCCCACTAAGAGACATCACTGTTGCACTAACATTCCTACGTATCTCCTCCCACTGTATCTTACACGGGAGCGTAAGACTCAATTCCTGACGAACAATCCTCATTGGGAATGAAAAGGCTTTTGAGTTTCTTTTGCTGTAGGTCAGCTACCACAAGACAGACAGGTCATTGGAAAAGGTCCTCTCAGAGATGGATTTCTGGGAGGCCCAGGGAGGCGGGGCTACATTCCTCACAGGCTGAGTAATTTGTTTTGCCCTTACCCAAGGCCTTGCTTTGCTGAAATGTCTCCAGCTTCTGCAATTACATTTTCCCAAATGCTGAAAAATCAAATACCTGGCTTCCCTCCATTGGAGACATCTGAGGAATGTTGCTTCAGAAGCTGTGTGCGTGTTTGTTAAGTATTGAAAGGCCCTAGCAGTAATTATCACCCAGGCCTGCCGCTTCCCCTCAGTCAGGCTCCTGGACCTGGTGTTCCTTGTCAGGCCTTTTGGGCCAATAAATGCACACTGCTTTTTCTGTGAAAGGTGGCACCACTAGGGTGGGAAAAGAATGGCCTGATGGGAGATGTTATTCTGTAAATATGTTTCTGATATTGGTTAATGAATAAAGCACTGTTGGCCATTAGGAAAACAAAATAGGTGGGGCTAGGAGACAAGGAGGATTCGAGGGAGTAGTTGGGAGGAGTCAACATGGAGAGCCTAAAGAGAACAGCAAACCGGGCCACCGCTCTCTGGTAAGATGAGCCACGTGGAAATACTTAGAATAGTAGAAATGGGTTAATCATTAAGACAGAGCTAGCCGATAAGAAACTAGTACCTGGCCAACAGCATTATATCAAATACAGAGTCTCAGTGTGTTACTGGGGGCTGGCGTGGTGGCAAGACCAGGTGGCCTGCAGGAAAACATACAATGGCCAGTAGTGTGTTACGGAGGGGACCCTGTGGCTGCCTGTGCTTCCTCCAACCTGCATGTCTGGCTGGAGTTCTTTGAAAGACTAACATGTTGGTTGATTCCATGTTAGGGTATTCTGGAGAATTCTTTGCTTGTGTGCTGCTAATGGGTTCTGACGGGTAAGAGTATAGGTTACTTGTGTACAAAGGGGACCAGGAGTCAGGCTGGGTGAACTGAGCTATTTCCCAGGAGGAATCAGTAGGAGAGGCTGATGAAACTCAGAACTGAGGAGGGAGATGCTGGGAGGAGCAGGCAGGAGTCATGGGGTCTTAGAGTGGGTTGGGGAGGGAGAGTGTAGGGAAGGTCAGGCTCCTAAGCTGCTAGATATGAATGAGATGAGGCTGGGCAGTCCGGTTTCACTGGACCATAGCATGCTTGCTCCAGGCTCAAGGAATATAGACGCTGGAGATGGAAAAGACCCATGGGAGGTTGTTGGTTCATGTCTCTCCCCTCACCCGGGGTTCTATCGCTGTGATACTAGAGATCTCCTTAGGACTAAGTGCAAGAGGTCAGAGTGACAGTGGGAGGTTCCAGGGGCCTTTTGATGCCAACTCAGTGAGCTCTAATGACCTGAGGATGGGTCTCCAAGAATGTCTGCCAGGGACTATCTGAACTGGGAAGATCAGCCCACGGTGGGCAGCACAATTCCCCTAGGCAGGGATCCAGTGCTATTATAAGAAGGGGTCTGCTGAGCCCTGGCACACAGGCGCACACTCATTCATCGCTCACACATGTGCCCATTCATTCATCACACACACAGACACACACACACACACACACACACACACACACACACACACACACAGACACACACACACACACATTCATTCATCGCTCACTTACACATTCATTCATTGCTTACACACACATTCATTCATTGCTCACACACACACATTCATTCATTGCTCACACACACACATTCATTCATTGCTCACACATGCACACATTCATTCATTGCTCACACACACATTTATTTATTGCTCACACATGCAAACATTCATTCATCGCTCACTCATACATTCATTCATCGCTCACTCATGCATTCATTCATTGCTTACACACATTCATTCATTGCTTACACATGCACACATTCATTCATTGCTCACACATGCAAACATTCATTCATCTCTCACTCATGTATTCATTCATTGCTCACACACATTCATTCATTCATTGCTCACACATGCAAACATTCATTCATCGCTCACTCATGCATTCATTCATTGCTTACACATGTGCACATTCATTCATTGTTCTCTGCTCCTGACTACTGATGAGAAGTGACCATCATGCTTCATGTTCATGCCACCTTGCCGTCTCTGCCATGATGGACTAGTCCTCATCGATGTGAACTTTAACCTTTTCTGTTTAAGTCACTTTTGTTAGGATATTGTATCACAACAACCAGAAAAGGGCCTTGGGCAGCTCTCCAGCCTCCACGGGAGGATGCACCCAGAGAATTGTCTGCATTTCTCAGAGCTGGGGCTTCTGCTTTGTGGTCTGGTCTAGAAGAAGAATAAAAGTACCAAACCACTCTTCTGAAGCCATCTGTCAGAGAAGTTGAGGTCACAAGGCATATTGCCATCCCTAATGGTGGAGAGACAGACAGGTGAACACATGGGACATGGGGGACGTGGGGGACATGGGGGACATGGGGGACGTGGGGGATATGGGGGACATGGGGGACATGGGGGACATGGGGGGCCCAGTGCTGGGGTCCAGACATGGAGTTTTGCCTCTAGGAGCCAGACCATGTCCTTACAGTGAATAGCTGAGAAAAATCCCCTCTGATGTCCAACAGGAGGAGGACAAATTAACCAGTTTTAATATGCTAGAGCATTCTAGTCCCACTAGAACCTGACCTAGGACCCCTATTTTACCAGGTCCTACTCAGCTGAGGGGGAGTGCAAACACTTTCTGCCAGCTGTGGAATTTTCCTGTCCTACACGGGGAAGAAAGAAAGCCTGCGGGGTGGGTGTGGAATTCAGGGACTGGCATCGGTTCACTCAAGCATGAGATCTAGGCTCTGAGATGTGGCTCAGCTTGTAGAGGGCTTACCCAGCCTGCAGAAGGTTCTGGGTTCAATCCTCAGCCCTGCTCCAAAGCCTAAGAGCCAGTCATACACCAGATGATAAACTTTTTCCTCTCCCACACTTTGTACCTCCCCTCAGCATTAAAAACCTTTATTTTCTCTTTTATTGTTGTTAATATAATAAATTTAATAATTAAAATTACATGACAATAATAATTAAAAGCCTGAATCTTTTTCTTTCCCATAAAAATGTGTGGTGTTTTATTATTTACGACAACCATTTTTACCTAGATATTTTTATCTGGTCTGTCTTTCCACAGGAAAATACAAGGGCAGGCTAGAAAGCAGACCACATAGGTATCAGAGCCAGGCTCAGGGGTGCCAAAGATATGGAATTATCAGATCAGGGATTTTAAAAACCCATTTATGATTAATGCGCTACAGAGACTCCAAAGCAGCAGCAGGGGCCTGCTTCTGTTCCCAAGAGGGCTTGTCACCAAAATAAGACACTCCCATTCCCCTTGGATAGACTTTGCCGTATGTGCTTCTTAGAGTGCAATACAAACCATGCCAATAGGGGGTGCTCACACCATGTTCCTTTCTGGTTAATAGGCTTTTGACTGGCACCGAAATACTCTATTTTCATAGACACAGGAACACAGTGAAGATTCCTTTTAGAGATTTCGAGTCCGTGAACAGCAGAATGGGCCAGGGGACAGCTTTTTTTCTTCTACATCACATTTTGACGGGAAAGGAAAAGGAAAGGAGAACAGAATTGTGGAAAGTAAGAATTAAAAAATTTAGTGTCAGTTGGACAGGCCTTGGAAATTTTATTTTTCTTTTGGTTTTTCAAGACAGGGTTTCTCTGTGTAACCCTGGTTATCCTGGAACTTATTCTGTAGCCCAGGCAGGCCTCAAACTCATAAAGATCCCCCTGCCTTTGCCTCCTGATTGCTGGGATTAAAGGCGTGCACCACCACAGCCTGGCTTGAAAATTCACATTTATTTATTTCTTTACTAATTGTGTGTGCTAGGGGATGCATTGTGCTACAGAAAACATACCAGATCAGAGGACAACTTTTAGCAGTTGGCTCTCTTCCTCCACGTTGTTGTATTTCTGAGACAGGTCTTATGTATCCCAGGCTGGTTTTGAACTCACAGTGAAGCTGTGGATGACCTTGAACTGATGATCCTCCTGCTTCCACCTCTGAGGTTCTGGGGCTACAGGCATGTGTCCCCTTACCTGACAGTCTTAGTTGTTTTATAGAGGGGGAAACTGAACTTGCAGGACCCACAGCTAGTGGACAGAAGGGTGTCAGAAGCCCTGAGGTGTTTGTGGCTGAGACTGCTCAGTAAATGAAGGCGCCTGCCCAGCAGCCTGATGGCCTGGGTCTGGTTTCTGGAACTCACATGATGGAAGGAGGGAACCAGTCCACACAGCAGCCCACACATGTGCACACACACACACACACACACACACACACACACACACACACACACACACACACACCGAATTAAACACTACTACTAATAAAGATCTGCATGGGTCCCCAAACTTTCATCAAGACCTCCCAACCATCCCTAGCCCTCCTCAGCAGAGATCTCATTAATCAGCATGGAGCCCAGAACGTGAGCTGCTGGGCACCCACATGTCCTGCTGAGCCACTGGCTGCTGGGCTGAGCGCTGATTCACTTTGTCCCTCAGTTCCAAGGTCATTTCGGAAATCACAGGCAGGCACTGCCTCCTCATGTTGAGAATACAGGTTTTTTTTTTTTTATTTCCTCCTTTATAATTTCCAAACAAACAGTTATAATTTTATAACCCCTCCCACATCTTGTTTTCAGTGGGGGAAATTGGAAGGCAAGGAAATGTCCAGCTGTGTACTGAGATCCACTAAGTAAGGCCAACCTAAGTGACTGTTATTGACCTTACAGGCTCCATGTTGGAAGAAGCCCTGAAGGTCATCAATTGCATGCCTGGCATCCCAGGACACCTAGGCAGGGACAGACTCTCCTATCCTCACCTTTGCATCTGCCATGTCTGCTCCTGAGTGTCCTTTTCCCATTTCCATGGCCAAACTGGATTCACTCTTCAGAGTCCAACATTGTCCCACCTAATGTGGACAGGTGTTGTAAATCCCCGTATCCCCCAGTTGGATCAGCCATTGCCCACTTCTTGTGATCAATGAAGACACTTCACGTGGACCCGTTTAGTGATCTTTATCCTCTCCTGCTTTCCCCTGGAGTAACCTGCACTCGGAATCCATTTCTGGGTGGGACCTGTGTAATGTTTGCAGCTCCAGGGCCATCCTCAGCTTTGTGTGTGCTATTCCTCCAAAGAGTGATGGAGATACAGAACTTCGACAATTCTATCCTAAAAGGTACCATCTGTGCCATGGGAGAAGTGCTCACTACCTGCAGTCTCAACCTACTCAACACCAGTAAATACTTGCAGTTGTGACAACCAAACTTTGTCAGCTTTGCCGACTGCCCCCTGCAAAGATGCCTCCTGCTGTGACCCACTGATATAGATTGGTCAGGGATTTTCATGAAGCCCCTCGGATAGGCTAGGAACACCCATTTGATGGATGAGAAAACAAGGCTTATGAAGAGCTTCTGTGGAAACTGAGTCTTGTATCCCAGCTTCTGATTTTTAAGGCCAGCGCTTACCCCACACCCTGGAGTCCTGTGAGGACCCCAGCAAAAACTTTGCTCCCTTTCTTTGGTGTATTGGATCAGGCTCTGCCATGTCCTTGTCCCTTCCCCTGCCCCACCCCCATAGCCTATGCTAAGTTGTGACCCACTGGCTGGACTGATGGTCCATATAGGGTGGATCTCAGGCTGTCCCTGGCCATTCCAATTACATCTTCTTCAGCTCCTTGGGCTCCTCCCCGTGTTTAAACACACTGATGGTGACCTGGCCCGTTTCTGAGCCATACTTGTTCTTGACAAAGATTCCATAGCGCCCACTGTCTTCACTGGTGACCTTATCAATGGTGATGGTGACCTCAGTCCCTTTCACCTCCATGTGGTATCGGTCAAGGAAGGAGACAGGCTGGTCATTCTTTAGCCAAGAGATTTCAGGGGATGGGTCTCCTGAGATGACACAGGTCAGGCACAGGGTCTGTTTTGATTGACAGGAAGGGAGCAATTTTACTTCCTTGTAACTTGATCTTAGCCTTCACCTTTATGCAACACATAGAGAGCTACCAGTATAGGCTGCTGCTCTGAACAAAGGGCATGCATGTGTGCGTGCATGTGTGCATGTGTGTGTCTGCCTGTGTGTTTTAAAAACAAGGTCTCATGTTTTTAAACTAGACTGTCCCTGAGCTTGCTAGGTAGCTGAGGATGACCTTGCACTTCTCTTCCTGCCTCTACTTCCTAAGTGCTGGGATACAGGCATGCAGTGTTAGGGATGGAACCCAGGGCTTTGCGCATGCTAGGCGAACACTCTACCAACTGAGCTACATCCCCAGCTCTTCCACGAGTTTGTCCTGTTGTAACCCATAAAGGGAGACATGTTTTATTTCAACCCCACTTTCTCCAACCCTCAACCTTCTACAAAAAAAGTTACTAGGTAGAGTCTTAGGCAATTCTCTAGCACTGACCTATCCAGAACAGCCTGCACTTTGCATTTTTTGCTTTTGGTAAGATATCACTGTGACATTACCACACAAGTAAAATTATATTGTTTTTAAAGCTTGTGTATGACTGTTTGCCTGCATGTGTGTATGTATGACACACACAGTCAGACGAGGGCATTGGATCCCCTCAAACTGGAATTACAGATGCTTGTGAACCACCATGTGGGTGCTGGAAATTGAACTTGGTTCCTCTGGAAGAGCAGCCAATGCTCTTAACTCCTGAGCCATTTCTCACCCCAGAAGATTGTATTGCTTTAACACACAGGTTTGTGAATTGAGTTTGGAAGTTCTTAAGTCAGGTCTAAGGCAGAATGCTACAGCATAATGATGAAACCCACAGGCTCTGAAATTGGGCTGGTAGGATATGAACCTCAGCTCTATTCATCAGGTTGTGTGACCTTCATTAGTCACGTAACCACTCTATGTCTCAGTTTCCCTTGCTGAGAAGGGGGACTAGAATCAATACTCTATTTCCAGCGGTTGCCTCGGAGGCAAAATCAATGGAGGTATGCACTAACATGTACTAGTGGCCAGAAAAAAGTAACACGAGACTTTTGAAATCACTACAGCTTCCAGGAGTTACCTAGTTGAATTCTTATGGGAGCCAGAGTCACCGGCTCCAACCAAGACTGTCTAAAGATGGGATAGAGCCAGGTGGAGCATTGGGGTCTGACACCAAGCTCAGATATATATGTGATCATTGAGCTACTTGGCCAGCTGCAGTAAATCCAGCCTCTCCAGTCAGCCTGTCACCTTCGGCTCTTGAACCCACAGCACTCTATCATGACCCAGATGGAACCCTTAAAGGCACACAAGCATGGGATGGCTGGCTGTGGGAGGAACGGTACCTTATCTTCCATGATGGTGGCCACATCTGGCAGGCCCCTCACCACCTTGGCTCGATCTGGAACAGAAAGCAAAGACCCGAGTGGTGAAGTTGTGGTGAAGCTGCTGCCCTCCCACCCAGCAGCTTTCCTCAGAGTGGAGGGTTGGCATAGGGATGCCTTATTTCTAGTTTCTTCCTCAACGCCCTGTCCCATGTGCCTTGTCTTCACAGGTAGAAGATACGCTACGTGAGCTGCTTCTGCCATGGAGTTGAGGGCACCCAGGAGTGACAGTGAATGCCTCTGTTCTCAAGAGAAAGAAGATGAATGGGATTGCTCTGGACTGGAACTACAGGATCTACCCAGCAAACTTTGTCTCTGACCCATGGGTGTGTGTGTGTGGGGGGGCGGAGCAAGAGGGGTCTGGGAAAGTGGCAGCTTTTAGGATATCCTGACTCTGGTTCAAGGAGGGTCCTGGTGGCCACAGGAAGACAGTGTGGCTATAAATTACTAAGTGGAGAGTTTAATGTGTCCCTTATACTTCACCAGATGTGAAGACCCATGGGGAGACCCAGATGGTGTGTTCCAGAAACGCACAAAGTTTGGTGCATATGGCTGCTGTCCACTGGTGTAAGGGAAGGACCCTGAAGCAGACAGGGAAGGGCCCAGGGATGGACACTGTCATAGGCAGGAATTTGTACCCACCCTCCACAGCTGAGGGAGTGGACCCTCTCACCGACTCTGATTCCTCAAGCCCCAGCAACCACACGTGGTCAAGTTTAAATCCCTTCTATGGGAATCCTGGATGGGAGGGGACATTTGTGTCCAGCATATAATTAGGTGGTGGTGTGAGGGTCCCCTCTGGCTTGAGCACATGTGAGGCTGGCCTCTGGATGTGCTTTATCCTCCAAGGTTGGCTGACACTGTAAGGTCAATTGGAACCTTGGATTGTCAGGGCTGCGGCTACATATCTGATGCCTGTCCTTCTGTCACTTGGGGACAGTAGGAGACAGTGGCATCACTGACATCCGTGTTGATGGCCCTGCAGTGTCCCTGCAGGGGACATAGCCATCTGGGTCCCATCCTTATCAGGCTGACAAGGCCTTGGGTCTCTTCTGCTGCCACTGTCTGTCACTGAAATCCCCATTTCCCATCCTGGGCCAGGGAGACCTGAGGGTTATATGCCTAACACTGGGCTGTTCAAAGCAGGCCGAGGAAGGGGACTCCATAAGTGAGGCAGATGTGAGTACAGATTAGTGGCTTTTGTTTGTTTGTTTTGGGGAGGGGTATAGCTTGGAAGCTGTGTCACATCTCCTGGGCCTGGGGCTGATCCCTGCTTACATCCACAAGCCACCCCTTCCTATGGCCCACTTGGAAAGGCTAGCTCAGCCTCATTTCTCTCAGGCCCTGCCTTTGGGTTCCCACCAAGGGTTGTGTGCACCCGCTGGGTACCAGACCTGTGCTGGGCCTGCCCAACCTGTGACTTCAAGTGTCCCCACTCAGGTTCCTTATCCATCTCTTTACAGCTATCTCCCAGGTATCCCCAGTACAAGAGCGAGGCCCCAAAGTGCCACAGAGCAGGCTGGGAGCTGGGCCTTCAGCAGTCTGCCGGGAGGCTGGGGTTCTAGAGAAGCCAGCTTAGGTTCAGGAACGAGGACAAGACCAAAGGGGACTCACTCTTCTCAATGACGGCCAAGGCCCTGAAAGACAGAAATGGGAGCAGGTGTAGCTTGTGGGTCTCTCACAGTGTGAGATGAGCTGGGCAGGGCTCCCAGCAGGGGCCTGAAAACTGTCACTCCACCCCTGAAGGGGCCCGAGTTTCACAGAGAGTATGGGGACACTTACTTCAGTCTTTGGTGCTCTGCCAGGGCATCGTCAAAAGCTGTGGGACAAAGAAGGCAGGACAGGGCTGAGGGCACCATCTTCAATTTCCCTCCCATTCCAGGATCCACCCCCACCCCCCGGGCAGGGCCAGGTTTGGAGGAGGAGAGATCCTCCCTCCCAAAAGGCCCTGGCGTCTTCTTTTCTCTTTATCTTTTTGAGACATGTTCCCACTGTGTAGTCAAGGACTGGACCTTGAACCTGGCTATCCTCCTGCCTCCACCTCCTCAGGGTTAAGGCTGCAGGGTTGTGCCTCCCTGTCTGATCTCAGCACGGACCTTTCTTTTAATTTTTCCAATTGTTATTATTGTGTGTGGGTTTGAAGGTCAGAGGACAATTTCGTGCAGTTGGCTCTCTTCTTCCATTTTCATGTGGGTTTTGGAGCATGAACTCAGTACATCAGGTCTGTGTAGCAAAGTGCCTCTAACCCCTGAGCCATCCGTCCTTCCTCTGTTGAGAGACAAGCTTGCAATCTGGGCTGGTCTCAAACTCACTATGTGGCTGAGAATGACCTTGAATTCTGCCTTAGTGTGGGGGCTAGGGATTGGGCCTCAGTGCCTGACCCCATGTGCTTTTCTAGAATGGTCTCTCAGCAGACAGACCCACTGACACGCAGGAGGGTGGCTTACCTTGCCCAGACAGGTCTGCTGAGAGCTGCCGGACTTCCTTCCCAGCAGTTATCTCCAGGGTGTATTTGCCCTTGTCTGAGTCCTTGGGGTCCAGGATGTGGAGCCAGATCTCATCCAGGGTGGTACCCGCCCTTACCCGGTCACCACTCTCTAGACGTTTGTCTCTGAATTCGAAGGCAGAGAATTTCGAATTCTAAGGCTGACTGTGGGTCTGGCTCCCTGTCCACCCCTCTTTTGGGGTGTTGTTTTCAGATGGGGAACACCCACCAGACAGTTCAGTGTTCCATTCATCGACAATCAATTCATTCAGCATTCAACCACCCATTCCTTTATTCCTCCCTTCATCAAATCCCATGGCAGATGAACTTCATACCAAAGCTGGGTCTCTATCTGCCATATGCCCTGTAGGCAGGGACAATGAGCAAATGGCCTTGGCGCAGTGAGTCACTTGGGAGTCACTCCCCCACCTCTTCATTCCCATCTAGCACGTCTGCCCAGTCACTGCTAACTTAGAAACCAGCTAAGTTTCAGCTCTTTTCCGCCTTCATTTAAATTTCCTCCTGAAGACACCTAGCCATGTTCCCAATGTTCTGTTGCCTAAGTCTATTGTCACAGGGCTCAGAAACTCTGGCTAGAAAAGGGGGTCCCATCATCCTGAAGCTTCCTGTGGCCCCCACTCTCTCCCATCGCACAGATTTGCCCAAGTTGGTTCAGGCTTCACTGTAGAATGGGTGCGGCCATGTCTGATCCTCAAGGCTGAGGCATATACAATATTCTCTAGGGAGAGCCTATTCTCAAGTTATCTGGGATGACTTGGCTGAAGCTCTGCAGAAACCTTCCGGATGTCCTGTCCTGACCCTCCCACGGCTCTCTTTGCCGGCACCTGCCTCCTGAGCCTGGCTACCCGGGTTTGCAGAGGTACCCAAAGGCAGCATCATTCTGTGACGGGCTCTTCTGGATTCTTGCGTCCTTTCCTCCCTTGGTTTCCAGACACTGCTCTGGGACCATAACCCTTCTGTTGTCATGGAGACTTCAAATAAGTGGTCCTATCACCAGCGTTCCCATCTTCCCTGTGTAAGGGTGCCCCTCTGCTGATCCCCTGGGTCTGGAACCCATGGGAGGACTAGGTAGGGGGGACTCCTAATGGGGCAGGCACTGGGACTTTCCAGCTTCCACGGGCTCTGGGGCAAGGCCAACCTACTTGTGGAACCAAGCGGTCTTCATGTACTCCACATGGTAGTATTTGACCTTGCTGAAGAGCCGGATCCCCTCTTCAGTCCCCTGGATTTTCAGTGGGGTTGCTGAGAGAGCTGAGGGTGCAGAGGCCAAAGGTGAGTCGCCCCCGCCTCCCCAGGGCCTGTGAGTGCTATGTTTGGGCCCAGTCCACTTGCTGCAGCCTGGGCCGTAAGGTAGCAACACAGTACTGTGTGGGGATAAGGGGCTTCCATCCCCTTCACCAAGGGCAGACACCGGGCCCATGCCCGCAGTTGAGGCTGATGGGGGCACTCCTAGGAGGCATCAGGACAAGGCAAAGAGGACGGCGTGCTCACTTACCACCAATCCTGCCCAGCTCAGTGAGGATAGCATCCAGGCCTGGGGAAGACAGAAAAGGTTCAGCTGGGTGGATTCTCTTGGGGATGTCCAGGGGTGGTGGTGGTAGTTTTGGAGAAGGGTGAGGCACACTCTGAGGATGGGGGGCTCTGGGAATGGGAGGGGTTCTTGGGTGGTGAGTGATGGATCAGGTGTAACACTGCCATTCGATAATTTTCTTGTGAGCTGTGTCAACCAGTCATCAAGAACAGCAAGGGCCCTCTGTGGGTGGAGGGTCTTCAAGCCTGGGTTAACTGTGGCATACCATAGGAGCACGAATACCAGGCCCCTGCCGTTGGCTGGCTGTGTAACCTTGGGTAACTCACTTACCTTCTCTGTGCCTGTTTCCCCAAGTGACATGGAGATCCCATAAACTTTAGGCCACATGTCATACCACAATCTCTCGCTCCAGTGTGGCCTCTCCACAGCCCTCTTGGCCCATCGCTGACATCACTGGCTCCTACCTTCACCTGTGAGGTCCAGGATCGTGTCATCTTCCCCTCTGTCATCAGAAACCACTGCTCTGTAAACTCCCTGGTCTTCTTTGGAGAACTATGGAAGAGGATGACAGTGTGTGCAAGGGTGCCAGAAGGAGAGATGACAGCAAGTCAGGAGGCACCAGGTCCCAACCCCATGTGGCTCCTGTCACCTCTGGAGTTGGGTGTAAAGAGTATGTGCATGTGTGTCTGTGAGTGTGTAAAAATGTGTGTGAGAGTGTGAAGGTGAGTGCGTGTGAGTAAATACGAGTGTGTGTGTATGTGTGTGTATATGAGTGTATGTGTGAGTGTGTGTTTGTGTGTGTGAGTGAATGTGAGGATGTGTGTGTGAGTGTGTATGTGAGTGTATGTGAGTGAATCTGTGAGTGTTTGAGTGAGTGTGTAAGGATATGTGTGAGAGTTTGTGTGAGTGTGTATGTGAGTATGTGTGTGTGTGTGTGAGTGAATGTGTGAGAATGTGTGTGTTTGTGAGTATGTGAGTATATGTGAGTGAATCTGTGAGTATATGTGTTAAAGTTTGTGTGAGTGAATGTGAGTGTGCATATGTGTGAGTGTGTGTGTGTGTGTGTGTGTGTGTGAGTGAGTGTGTGTACACCGAGGGTAGAAATGGACATCCTATCTGGATTCCCAGATGACTCTTTGGAGCCCATCCCAGCTTAGCATGTCCAGCTGGGCAGAGCTTGTCTGCAGGAGACACAAACTCTCCAACAGGCCCCGAGATCTCCCTGAGGCCCTGATGCAAGGTTCCCCAGAAGGAAGCATGTTTTCCTCCTTCTGGCATGTGTTTGCGGTTTCAAATCAGAAATAGCAACCACCGAAGCGAGACCTGCTTGCACTTTTAAGAATGTTTGCTGAGAAAGGAGCTGTGGTCATTGCATGTGCTAGGCAAAGCATCTAAGCCAGTCTCCACCCAGGGGCGTTCTTGGGGGCAAGAAGCAGAGGTCAGAAGTGACATCTTGCCAGAAGGTCCCTCCCACTCAGGCCACCTCCACATAGAGACTTAGGGGCAGGATCCAAGGCAGAGGTAGGTCTTCCCCTAAAACACAGCGATTCTGTCCCACACCTTTTCCTCTTTACCCACAGAAGGCCATAAAGTCGAGTCATATTGGGGTGGCACTGGAAAGGTCCCTAGAGTGGGCACCGGGTGGACAGAAGACAAGGCCTCAGCCTTGTGGAGCAGGCATGGCCGCACCCATTGGAGAGTGATTTCTGACCCCACTCTAGCTTATGTCCTGTACTTCACCCGGCAGAGCCCCAGTTAACTTATCTGCTGCCTGTGTGCCCCAGGTTCTGAGAGGACCCAGGGGCTAACACTACAAGAGCCAGAAAGCTCCGCCTCCATGAAACAGGTGATTATATCAAGAATCCATGAGTATTAAGGACCCACTGAGTGGCAGACCCCTTTTGAGGCGCATACTTAACAGTGACAAAGGCTGACCAAGGTGTGGGAGAAGACCCTGGAGTTATCATTTCCGTCCTAGTAGGAAGCTGTGATCAACTGTCCAGTGCCCCCAGCACCTAGCCGGAAGGCTCTGGAAGTCAGTAGCAGACAGGCATCTGGTGTGGAGGGACCTAGGAAAGAATCCAGCTCCAAGCCTGCTTTTCTCTGTACCTGCCTTCCTGGGGACATCCTTCCTGTCCTCAGCCCTAGACTGGGGCAGGGAGGTCACAGAGATCAGATAACTCTAAAAGGGCCAGTGACTAGCCCAAGGCTGCAAATGCTTCACCAGAACCAGGCCTGGATCCCAAGAGAGGAGAAAAAAAATCAGTAACAGGTAATACTTACTGGGCCTCCTGTCATTTGAAACATTTATGCCCTGTTGTGTTAATTCTCCTTTTTATTCTTATATTCTTTATGTATTTTTAAAATTAATTTATTTTTTATATTCCAATCCCATTTCCCCCTCCCTCTTCTTCTATACCCTCCCCCTCTCCAGCTCCCCCTTCTCCTAGGGGTAAGGTCTTCCCTAGGAAGTCTACTTAAGTCTGTCCTGTCATCTAGTTGAGGCAGGACCAAGGCACCTCTCCACCCCCACGCCCCTGTGTCTAGGCTGGGCAAGGTATCTCTCCATATAGAATAGGCTCCATTAAGTCAGTTTATTCATTACTGTTAGATCTTGGTATGTCCTGAGTTTTAATATTAATTTTGAGTATAAAAAATCGCATAAATTGTCGGGCAGTGGTGATGCACGCCTTTAATCCCAGCACTCAGGAGGCAGAGGTAGGTGAATCTCTGTGAGTTTGAGGCCAGCCTGGTTTACAATAGCTAGTTCCAGGACAGCCTCCAAAGACACAGAGAAACCCTGTCTTGAAAAAAAAAAAAGCATAAATTAGTTTTTTCTTTTTCTTTCTTTCTTTTTTTTTTTTTCTTCCTCTTAGACTCTTGTAACCTAGGCTGGCCTGAAATACCTTATTTAGCCGAGGACGACCTTGAATTTCTGATCTTCCTGCCTCCACCTCTCTATTTTGGGCTGTAGGCAGACACTTTCACACTTGCTTTATGTGTGGGGACCAAACACAGGGCTTTGTGCGTTTGTGCTTACCAAGCAAGCTCTCTACCAGCTGAGCAACATTCCCAGGTCCTAGTACTTATCTTCTAAAAAAATATTCTCTTTAAAAATCTTATGTTGAGGAGTGCTTGCTTGCTTGCATGTCTGTGCACCATGTGAGTGTAATGCCCACAGAGGCCAGAAGAGGGCAGCAGATCCACTGGAACTGTAGTTACAACTGTGAGCTGCCCTATGGGTGTTGAGAACTGGAATTTGGGTCTGCTGCAAGAGCAACAAGAGCTGGGAACCACTCCAGCCCCTAGCATTTATCTTAGCTGGGTTCTGATGCTGCCTTGTGGCCAGCTCTGCTCAGGCCCCACCCAGTGCTCCTGGCACCATCACTTGTCAGCAAAACCAGGGTGAACCCCGAGCTCCAGCTGCACTTACCGAGTCAAGGCAGAGCAGCCCGGCCCCTGTCTGTGGGTCATACTGCCCACTGGGAGCCTCTTTCTTCTGGAAGAGCCACTGAAAGCGAGTCTCCTTCTTGGTGTTGGTCACCTGAGGACAGGGCACGAAGGGACTCCATCAGTCCATCAGACTTTGATTTTAAAAGTAAAAACCCAACTCATATAAGTTCTTTACAAACACCATGCCTGCCACTGAGACTCACACACTAGCCAGCCGGCCCCTTCCTCACATCACATGTCTCATCCTCTGGCCTCTGGAGCCCGACTTTTGCTAAAGTTACTTCCTGTCTCTTGACCCCTTCTGCTCTGTTTTCCTTGCAAATACTTAGGCTTCTTGATGAGTCAGATGCCATCTCCTCCAGGAAGTATTCCACACTGTCTCTCCTGCCCTATAATTAAGACGTTTCTTGAATGTGTCCGATCATCCATAAAGTATGCTGTTTTTCAGTAACTCTGCCATGTGTTGAGGGTTCCCAGAGGCAGAAGGGAACTATGTCTGCCCAGGACGGAGCTGCAAGATGCTGGAAGGACCGGGTTTTGGAGTCAGGGTGACTTGGGTGGGACCTGGCCTCCTGTAACCTGTGTGCCTTCAGCTATTTCCTTACTTGTTTTCTCATCTCTGAGGTGGAGTAGTAAAGTGTAGATGGCTGTGAGGCAGGTGAAATTAAATCATACACGAGTGCACTGAGTAGTGTCTGACAAGGGTTGTAATAAACAGGACACCCCATTAACACAGGGAGCCCTCACTAGCTCCCAGCCCTCTCTGGCTGGGGAGCTGCTGGGAGCTTAAGGCTGTCACAACTCACACCGATCCTGCTGCCCCCTCATTCTCTGTGTGTGTGCGCATGTATGCATATGTGTGTATATATGTATTGTGTGTGTGTATGTGTGCACACGTGCATGCGTGCAAGCATGCATGCATACACACATGTGCATAAGGGGTTACTTTCCAGCTGTGGGATCAACCAGACACAGGAGATAAAACTCCAGAATGGACTTGGCAAGGACAGACACTGGGCTTGGGGATGAGTCACAGGTCAAGCCCCATTAGGCTGATGGCAGAGTTGGAGTTGGGGTGGAGACTTGCCTTGCATGTCAGAAGCACTTGGCAGTCCTCTGTGACTTTCCACTTCAAAGGCTCCTGGAAATAGGGACCTGCAGGGGAAGAGAGAACATGCCCATGAATCATGAGCTTTAGGCTGGTCCAGGGCGCCACCTGGTGTTCCGACAGGGGAAACCAGCTGGGCTGGAAACCGCTAAACTCTGATCTCCAAGCCCAGGACAAGGACAGGGGTTTCCTTAAATAAAAATAACTTTAAGGAGGCACTGGCTCTTGGGCTGGGAAAACGAAGTTTTGTTCTGTCACCAGGGGAGGACTTGACCAGATCACGGTGAATTTCCCTGGCTGGGTTGGGCTGGAGCGCTGACCAATGGCCCTTACCCTGCTTTCTCTTCCAGTCTCTTCTGGTTGCGTCTGCCTTCCTCAAAAGCTTGTCAAAATCTGTGAATAAATCAGGAGGAAGCAGCATGAGTGGAGAGAGCAAAGGTCCCTAGAGTGGGCACTGGGGTGGACAGAAGAGCAGGGCTGTGCTCCGCAGACCCCAGAGCTGTGAGCGGAGAGCCCCAGAGGGCGCACAGGGATGGGTGGGGTCAAGCCGGTGGGGCAGGTGCTTCAGGGAGGAGTGGAGTCCGCTGACCGTCATCCACCAGGGCAAGGGTGATCTGGTTCTTGGCTTTTCCATCTTGGAGCTGGGCAGTGTACGACCCCTTGTCTTCTTCAGACAGTTGCTGGATGATCACCTCCACCAGGCCTTTCTCTCGGACAAAGTTTATCTTGCGGTTCTGAGGGAACAAATCCCCTGAGTCCTTTTAGGGTATTTCCTGTTCTGGGAGCTTTGCTGGGGGAGCACCTCAGGATGTGATCAAGATTGGGGTGCTATGTGCAGAATTGTCAGTGTCTAGGGGCTAGAGAAGGGTTCCTGGTAGCCTTTTCCTGCTTGAGTAGAAAGGGGTCCCCAGCATCCCATGCTTGAATTAATTATAATTTAATAATGAACTCTGTACTTTTACCATGTCTCACTGTTGGTTATTTTCAACTTCTTTAAAATGTAAAAGAAAAATTATTACATTTTAATTTAGTGTGTGTGTGTGTGTGTGTGTGTGTGTGTGTGTGTGTGTGTGTGTGTTTTAGGTGGTGGGGAATGTATAGGTCAAAGCACATGTGTGGAGGTCACAATAGCATGTGGAAGTCAGTTCTTTCTCCTTCCACTCTGTGGGGATTGAGCTGAAGTCATCAGGCTTGGTGGCAAGTGCCTTTGCCCACTGGACCATCTCTATCCCACCCCCAGTTCTTTATTTAAAAGATTTATTTATTTATATTTTATGGTTATGGGTGTTTTGCCTGTATGCCTGTCTTTGCACTGTGCTCATGCAGTACCAATGGAGGCCAGAAGAGGGCATCAGATCCTTTAGAACTAGAGTTACAGACAGTTGTGAGCTGCCATGTGGGTGTTGGGAGCTAAACCTGGACACCCTTTGCGAGAGCAGTCAGTGCTCCTAACCACTGAGCAACTCTCAAGTCCCTGGCCCCCATATTTTTTTGAAGCAGGGTCTCATATAGCCCAGGCTGGCCTCAGACTTGCCTGGTAGCTGAGGATGACTTTGAACTTCTGATCCTTCAGCCTGGACCTCCTAAGTGATGAGGTCACAGGCTAGTACTAGCTATGTCCAGAATCCCCCTTACACTTTAATACCCACTCTCTAGAAATAAGAGTCATTTACATCTTGCTGCACACTAACAGTTTAAAAGTTTTATTCTCTGAATTTAGGTCCCCTGGCTTTATTTGCACGTGAGATCGAAGGGAATGACCCTACTTGTATTGTTTTGTAAGGGTGGCTGTTATCCAAACATTGTACATGGAAGCCTCTAGACCTGTGGTTCTCAACCTTCCTAACACTGTGGACCTCTAACAGTACCTCATGTCGTGGTAACCCCAACCATAAAATTATTTTATTGCTACTTCAGAACTGTAATTTTGCTACTGTTATGAATCATAAGGCAAATGTCCCATGCTTTCTGATAGTTTTAGGTGACCCCTGTGAAAGGGTTGCTCAACCCTCAAAGAGGTCTAGACCCACAGGTTGAGAACCATTGCTCTAGACCACTACGAAGTCTCTGGTAACATGTGGCAAGTTCAGTGTGTACTCTTTACACACGGCTTTCACAATACTTCCCTGCTCTATTCTCTCTCTCTCTCTCTCTCTCTCTCTCTCTCTCTCTCTCTCTCTCTCTCTCTCTCTCTCGATTCTAGGAAACTGTTCCCTGTTGTGCAGACACAGAAAGGGAGGCAGAGAGAAGGACATGGGGTACCCACAGGTCTGGTCAGGCCTTCCCTGCATCTGTCTGATATTTCCTCTAATCAAAACCATCATCCCCTTCTCTGGAAGATATATTTCCCCCTCCCTCCCTCCCTCCCTCCCTCCTTCCCTCCCTCCCTCCCTCCCTCCCTCCATTGGTTCTAACTCAGGGTCTTGCCCAAGCTAGGCATGTGCTCTACCACTGAGTTGTATTCCTGCCCTAATCCATGTTTTCCAGAGAGCTGCTTTGCCATGTGGAGATGAAACCCACAAGTGATTGCACAGTTTTATGAGACTGAAATCAATATGTTTTCAGTCTCATAAACGTTTTCAGTCTCAAAAAACAATTGAATGTCAACAGCCCATTCTAACAACCTATTTACCTTCCCTATGCATTAAAACAAAAACAATGCAATACTCTTGTATAAATAGCATTTAAAATAAAACCCCATGTATTTTGGCCTGTAGATTCCTGGATACAATGTATTACCACTGACCTACAGCAGCAGCCGGCAGTCCCTTGCCCTGATTTGTGATGAGAGGGGAAAAAACAAAGCCAAGGACTAGAGCAGGAAAATGCACAGTGTAAAGCAGCTGGGAGAAGGACGGCTCTCCCCTGGATGTCTGTTAAGCCTGTTTGAAAGTGCTTGAAATACTCATCTAAAGCAGAGGTTTAGGCTTGGGAAATGGTCAGTCCCAACATAGGCTTTCCATCTTAGGGATGCTGGGAAGACATTTGAACGTGGCAGTGTGTGTGGAAATGTCCCCAGAACTGGTGAGTAACTAGCACCCCTGTGCTCTCTTCCTGCCCCTATCTGCCACTTGTGAAGACTGGGGCTTGTCATCCGCACTGCCCACCCCTGCACAGTCAAAGTGGCAGCTATTTCTGAAATGACAGCTAGCCCCAGGCACCAGCTCACAGGTGAGGCCTTGGGGCAGGGGAGCCTCCCCAGGGACTGTGGGCACCATTTACCGGAGAGCTGAAGATCTCTTTCTCATTGAAGATGAGGTGCAACTCTGCCGCTGGTGACAGCTTCTCCACCTCTAGCCAGAGCCGCACCTCGCCTTGCTCAAGGATGTCCACGTTCCAGCCAGAGATCAATTTGATGACTGGGAGACACAGGAAGGGTGTGGGTGGGAGCCCTCTCCTCTCTGCACTCTCCCGCCCCACCCAGCCCCACCCTTGGCAGAGCCTGAAGGAGCCGGACCTGGCTGGAGGCCAGTAAGCTACAGACTGCTGATCTCAGAAAAGCAGTTCTTCAAAAAGAACCTTAAACACTGGAGTCTGGGCGTCACCCCTGCCCGTCCTGACTTGGCTGGGTCATGGCCTGTGCACAAGATTTGGAAAAATTTCCAAGGTGATTCCAATATGTGATCAAGTGTTCGACTGGATTTAAGGATTCCCCATCCAGAGACGAAGGAGGGAAGTGGAGGTCTCAATGATGTGAGGTCCAGATGTCTCAAGATCTGGTAAGGATGATGGTGGTGTTGGTGATGATGATAGGTGGTGATGATGGTGATGGTGTTGCTGGTGATGGTGGTAGCGGTGGTGATGAAGGTGGTAGTGAGGGTAAAGATGGTGGTAGTGATGACAGTGGTGGTTTTTGGTTTTGTTTTTTATGAGACAGGTTTTCTCTGTGTAGCTCTGTAGACCATGCTGGCCTCGAACTCACAGAGATCCTCCTGCCTCTGTCTCCTAAGTGCAGGAATGAAAGGCATGGTGGTGAAGTTAATGATGGTGGTAGTGGTGGTGATGATGATGGTGATGCTTATGTTGTTAAGAGACTGGCTTGTTTTCCTCCTTTGCACATCTCTGCCTCCCTGCTGGCTGTCATTTCCGTCATCAAGATGCCTGTGGTCTCTGGCCTTCCAGCCTTGGTTCTCTAGGTTATCTATGCCATGCTCTCTGCCTGACTCAGCTCTGCTCAGCACGTGCTTACAGGCCCTTAGGAACCACAGGAAGCTGCACCTCAGTGTTTACCTGGATTTCTGATCTCATGACTCAACTTCTTCAGTTTGTTCAGCTCTGGAACAGGAAGGGGCAAGGAAGAACACAGATGTAACATAGGCCACAGAGTTCCACTACAGCCATCCTGGGCCTCCATGCTGAGATGTTCCAAGCCAGCTCCACAATGCTGTCACCTTTGGGTCACATGCTCCACAGAGGCTGGTGGTGAGAGCTGTGGGCCTTGGTCCTAGGGCACTGTGAGTGAGGCTGCAGCTACTTTTGGCCACCCCAAGGTTGCATATGCTCCCTGCTCAGAAAAGCACCCTTACATGACGGGCTGTGTAGGAATGACCACATCAGTGCCCAGCTCTGGTCAGGCTGAGCCTCAGCGTCCCCTTGGCTTCTATGGGCACTGGTGTTTGGGCTCTAGGTTAGGACTTGATTCCCCGATGAGGTGGCAGGGAGTAAGGTCATTACCTTCCTCTGTCAGCGTGTGGCTTGCAGAGGTGTCTTCATCAGCATCGGTGACCACCACTGAGTAGGTACCCAAGTCTTGAAGGTCAGGTTCTTTCAAGATGACCTTGGACCTGGCAGAGGGAGGCGAACTGATGCTCTGACCTGGGTCTTTGGGCTCAGGCATTGAGGGGAAACAGCTGGAGCTTTGATTCGGTGGCCTGTGCCCCATCCCAGGTCCTGGCCAAATGACAGCAGGGACAGCTACCCCCTGGCAACCCCTTGAGGTCCCCTGTGGACTGGCAAAGTGTCTAGAGCCGAGCAGTGTGGCAATGGTCTGCACCCGAGCAGCCAGAGACTCTGTGTGCTTGAGTGTACTCCAGGCAGCGGAAGCTCCCTTGCGTCTGTCTGAGCTCTGAGCTGGCAGCTCGCACCGCCATGGTGGATGGGGCAGCCCTGGTAAACCTGAGTGTCTCCCCACCAGTTCTGCCACCCTTGGACCCTGCCCCCCACCACGCCCCACTCACTTGTTAATTTCATCTTCCATTTCCACTCTCTGTGGGTCGGGTGGACCCTTGTAATCCTTTGACCACTGAAATTCAGAGAAGTCAGGGGCTTCGGGGGCTTCGAAAGCCAAGTAGATGTGGCCCTCTTCATCCACACCAACTTCGATCTCCTGTGCATCTGGGGGTGAGATTCAGGAAGGGACAGCAGTGGGGATTCTGCATTATAACCGGAATTGTGTCACTTCCCTGATTAGAGTCTTAGACTTCTTGGGACTCCTGAGGCCTTTCATGACCCTCAAATGTCACTTCCTCAAGAAGTCCTTCTGACTGACTTTTCTCCCCCCCTTCTTCCCTCTTTTCCAACTCTCCCTCCCTGCCCCTCTTAATTCTTCTCTTTGACATTTTGTTACATTGGCCCAGACTGGTTTTGAACTCACTATGTAGTTTAAGGCTACAGCCTTGGCCTCTGGTGTGCTAGGGCTACAGGTGTGTACCTATAACCTAGCTCCAGGCTCTAAAAATTCCTTTCCTCTTTTCTTTTTTTCATCTCTGCAGTGTTGTACCAGAACCCAGAGCTAGGCAAGCCACTGAGCTACGTCCCCATCTTACTCCTGGCATCCTAAAACTTCCTTGTGGATTAGTTTGTCATCTGCCCTTACTGTCTGTCCACGCCCTGCAGCCATCTCCCCTATCACACAGCAGAGATCTGCTTCCTCACTCACAGCTGTGTGCCTGGTGCATGGGGACCTGGATCTGCTTCCACATCTGCTTCCTCACCTACACCTAATATCCCTCGTGCATTCAGACCTTACGGAGTATTTGTGAGTTGAATACTTAACAGGATATACTTTACAGTTAGCCATGTCTGGTGTCTGCGACCTGTGGGCCTTAGTGGTTTAATTGTTTTACACTAGAACAAAGTGAGTTCTACTGTGTGAGGACCTAGGCATGCATGGTGCTTGGCATGCAGAGCCAGAGAGACCCTGTGAGCAGGCCCTGTGAGCTCGAGAGGCAAAGCTACATGGAGTGGCTGAGATGGAGCTGGCTATTGGTTCAAGGAGTTACACCACCCTATGGAAGATGGTGGTGATGGGGACGAGCCAGAGGGAAAGATGAGCTGCCAGTGGATAGAGTGGTGGGTGGGATAGAACTCAATGGATCCAGGCTGCGTCCCCACGGGTCTCCCATCTTCCCTCTGAGTGTCTCCTGCACCCAGACCCCAGTCCTGCAGTGCAGCCTGGCACTCCCTGGTTATCTTACCTGGCTTGTCTTCCAGGAGCACAGGGTCAGTGGGCACTGATGGTTGTCCTAGACCAGCTGAGTTCACGGCCTGGACCCTCAACATGTATTGCTTTCCTGGCTGCAAGTCAGATACCTGGGGGGTGGGAGAGCAAATCCTGAGGACAGGAAGAGTGCACCTACCTGTCCAGATACTGTCCAGAGCTGCTGGGACCCCTCCTAGGCTGGGGCTGGCCAGGAATATGTCCTTTTTCTGGGATCCAGGGTGGGTTTTGCTCTGTTTTGAAATGTGGCTTCTATGCTGACCAGGCTAGCCTGGGACTCACCATTCCCCTGCCTTACCTTCTTGTATACTGAGATTAAAGGCCATCCTTATTCTTGCTTTTATGTTTTGTTTTAAGACAGGGTCTTGAAGCCCAGACTGATGTTTTTCCTTCAAGACAGGGTTCCCCTGTATAGCTTTAGAGCCTGTCCTGGAACTCACTCTGTAGACCAGGATGAACTTGAACTCACAGGGATCAATCTGCCTCTGCTTCCCAAGTGCTGGGATTAAAGGTGTGTGTCACCACTGCCTGGCACTCAGACTGAGCTTTAACTGGCTTATGCAGCTGTGGCTGGCTTCTTGTCTCTACTTCCCAAGTCCTGGGATTATTGGCAAGCACCACCATGCCTGCCTGTGAGTTCCAGTTTCCTATTGGCCTCTCTGTCTGGCTTTGTTCTCTGGGTACTTATGCCTGGGACCTGACTGGACACAACTCACTGTCCTCCCATGTAGAAATCCCTCTTCTTTCCTGCATTCCTCATCTCTCACAGATACTGCCTTCTCCTCAGAGGCTCTGAGACAGACCTGGGGTCCTCTCTTAGCCCTAAAAAAAGTTATTTTTTTTCTTCCCCTTAATGGCACTGGACATTGAACCCAGGCCCTCATGCATGCTAAACAAATACTCTACCATCGAGTTACATTCCTAACGTTAAAAACGAACAAACAAAAACATCAAAACCGCCTAGCTGGATGCGATGGTGCATCTCTATAGTCCCAGAATGAAGGCACAGATTTCTAAGAGTTTGAAGCTAGCCTCATCTATATACAAGTTCCAGGCTAGCCTGAGCTACACAGTGATACCCTGTCTCAAAATTAATGTGTTAATTTTTGAAACAGTCTCATGTAGGCCAGACATGTAGTCAAGAATGACCTTGAGCTTCCGATACTTCTGCTCCCAGCCCCTGGGTGAGGAGATTGCAAGCCACCATGCCTGGCTTACGTGGTGCTGGGGATCAAATCAGGGCCTTAAGCATCCTAGGCGGGCAGGCTGCTACCTGAGCCACATCCTCAGCCCTAACATCTTATTTTGAAACAGGGTCTTAATACGTTGCCCAGGCTGGCCTTGAACTTGGTCTGGAGCCCAGACAGGCCGCGAACTTTTTATTCTTCTGCCTTTGCCTTCCCAGTAGCTGGGATTACAGATGGCACTGCCAAGTGTGGCTTCTCAACGAGTCTTGAAGGAGGCTCTCCTGTCCATGTCCCAGCTGAGTCTTGAAGGAAACTATTTCTGCTTCTTTAGATTAGCCCCACAGTTCCCTTAAAGGCATCCGCACCCCTGGACCTTTCTCCAGTCTGTCTTTACCTCTGCCAATCTGACAATGCCTAAATCTTCCAGTTGTCTTCAGGGTCAATTTCCAATTCTGATGTGTATGACCTAAAGTCTTCCAATGTGCCTAAATTCCTGCCCTCTTATTCTTTTATAAGTGACCTTCACTCTGGGCTCCCCCAGGGTCCCTGGCCTTGGCCCTTGCTGAGGTCTCTGTCTGAACGCCCCAGCCCTACGTCCTTCTTGGTCTAACTGATTGCAACTCAGACTCCTAACTTATTCAGCCATGACCCAGGGAGTGGCTCTGACTTCCCTCCCTGGAGCTCCTAGAATCCCTCTGATCCCTTCTGTCACCAATGCCCATTTCATGTTTAGCTTAAAATGTCTGGGACCTGGTCCAGATCTGGCAGGAAGTAGGTGTCAAGAAGTGGTTAGTAAGTTACTGAGTAGCAGCCAACCATCTCAAGGTGGAAACCAGTGCCAAGTCACTGAGGCTATCTGCCCTGGCTGGGCCAACACACGCGAAAGGGCCAGGAGACCATCCACCCTCATCTGCGGACTCTGCTGTGGGGAGGCTGACCAAGGAGACCATCCACCCTCATCTGCGGACTCTGCTGTGGGGAGGCTGACCCAGGAGACCATCCACCCTCATCTGCGGACTCTGCTGTGGGGAGGCTGACCCAGGAGACCATCCACCCTCATCTGCGGACTCTGCTGTGGGGAGGCTGACCCAGGAGACCATCCACCCTCATCTGCGGACTCTGCTGTGGGAGGCTGACCCAGGAGGCCATCCACCCTCATCTGCGGACTCTGCTGTGGGGAGGCTGACCCAGGAGACCATGCACCCTCATCTGCGGACTCTGCTGTGGGAGGCTGACCCAGGAGACCATCCACCCTCATCTGCGGACTCTGCTGTGGGAGGCTGACACAGGAGACCATCCACCCTCATCTGTGGACTCTGTTGTGGGGAGGCTGACCCAGACCATCCACCCTCATCTGCGGACTCTGCTGTGGAAAACTGATGCAGAATCTTTTGAACTTCTGCCCCCTCATTGGCCTACCTTATATCTACACTCCTGTGTCTAGAAGACCTAATACCATCTAAACACTTCAGTCACCATCTTGATAGTGACATTTGTTGCTCTAGAGACTTTCCCTGTATGTCTGTATTTGTTCACGAGGATATAACTTTCTTGATATTAATTATTACAATTTACTTCTGCCAAATGCAGTGGCAGGGAGGGAGAGGGGGAGAAACTCACCCTGAGGTGGGTGCCAGAGGTGACGTCTGGGGTGACAGGCTTCCACTCCTCAGAGCCTTTCTCCTGGAAGCTGACACGGTAGCCTGTGACTGGCCCAGCTCCTATATACAGTGGGGGCTCCCACTGCAGCATCAGGGAGGTGGCCCGTACCTCAGACACCCTCACATCATATGGGGGTCCTGTAGGGGATGAAATATGGGCAGACGTGGGGTTGTTCAACCAGCCAACAGCTAGCCATCCGTCCATCTACCCCGCAGTCTTCTTTCTAGCCAGACAGGTGGGCAGCGAGCTGTGGGCAGTCAGTGTGCAAGCTGGGTAATTTGCCAGTTATCACTAAGTCTGGAAGTGCCTCCTTTGGGCACAGCAAGACCTAACCAGCCTTGGTTACACAACACTGAACCTTGGACCTGAAGCTTGGCTGTTTCAAACAAGCTCATCATCACCTCCTTCCAGAACCCTCCCTGACTTTCCCCTCCCTCATCTGAGACTTTTGCCTCTTCCTTGTCAAGGATGGAGGGTGTACTGGTTATGACCTCCAGAGCCAGACTGCTAGGGTCTTGTCCCAGCTCTACCCTTTCCAGTGATGGGGACTTGGAGTTATGTAACCTCAGTGTTCCTGTCTCTTCAACTCTAAAGTGAGGCAACAACAGTTCTTCTTATATGGAGCTGTAGAGAGCAACAGGGAGGTCATTCATAGGAAGCAGCCACACAGTAAATACCCAGTTGACATTAGCTGCTTGTAATTGCACCCCAGCTTGTAATGCCCAGGGCATCCTACATGCTAGCAAGTGTCCCACCCCTGAGCTATTGCCAGAGTCTGGGGAAGGTTTTATGTGAAACACAGAACTGATTCACGCAGGGAGATCTGCTAGAGACTGTTCCTTCCTCGGAGAGCTAAGAGGCTCATCGGTGAGCCAGTGAGGTTGCAGGAGCAGAGTTCAGGGTGGCTGATGGTTCCTGTTTGTCTACGACTGGGTTTGGGGGTGGTGGATTGTCAGTCCTGGGTGAGCTTGGCTGTCCTAACAGTGTGGCCTTGGGGTTAATAAAAAGCCTGTAGCAGAAAGATATCAGAAGATGTGGCGGTAGGTGACAGTTCAGCTGGAGCTGGCTCTGGTTTGGTTAGGGATCCTCTCAGGCAGGCTTAGGACAGTCTGGATAAGCGTATATAAGCGGTTTTCAACCTGTGGGTCGGGACCCTTTTGGAGGGGGCGTGGAATGGCCCTTTCACAGGGGTCACATATCAGAGATCCTGCATAATTAGATATTTACATTATGATTCATAGCAGTAGCAAAATGACAGTTATGAAAAAGCAATGAAAATAATTTTATGGTTGGCGGTCACCACAACATGAGGAACTGTTTTGAAGGGTCGCAGCATCAGGAAGATGGAGAACCCCTGGTTTCAGGGTCAGCTTGTGCAGAATGTGGGATCTGGACCAACAGAGCCAGGCAGGATGCCCAGGGTGAGCGGTGCCATTTGTGTTGTTGGTATGATGAGACGGTGTGTGGACAAGTGTGGGTATTGGCACTCAGCCTCTCACCTGGCTCAGGCATTGTCCACTCTTTGCACTCAAACAGGCCGCTGGGTGCAGACAGCTCCCCAATACCTG
Source organism: Cricetiscus sungorus (assembly GCA_030556225.1). Taxonomy (NCBI): domain Eukaryota; kingdom Metazoa; phylum Chordata; class Mammalia; order Rodentia; family Cricetidae; genus Cricetiscus; species Cricetiscus sungorus. The sequence continues at coordinate 129,868,054 of JANBXA010000734.1, read as the reverse complement.
CCCAGTTCACTGCCCGGGCTCGGAACTCATAGAAATGGCCTTCGTGAAGATTGGTGACCTGCAGAGGTGGAGAGTCAGACTGTGGAAGCTGAGGCTGGGCAGACAAGTAGGAGGCCTAGGGCAGAGGGACATCCAGAGCAGGAGACCTGTGGGGACTTCCAATATGGCTGTTCTAGTGGCTACTGGGTGGCAGAGTCTGGGGTACTCCAGGGCATTCCTGCCATGCTTTCTGCACCTCGCATGGCATTAGTGATGGAGGCTGCAGTAGCATTCCAGCCTTACCTTGCACACCCGGCTTGGGATAGGCTGATGGTTGATTGGGTGCCAGTCTGGCTCCTCTGCATCATGCTGGTCCAGGAAGTAGCCCAGGATCTTGCCACCTCCGCGTCGTTTGGGGGGTTTCCAGCCAATGACCATTTCGTTCTTTCCACAGGATAGGAGTGCAAAGTCATATGGGGCCGATGGGGTAGCTGTGGGAGGCAAGGACTGAGGAGAGGGCTCCCTTGGGAGGCTGCATTGGGCAGTGGGGCTCCAGGGAGCTGATAAGCCTCCCCTGGCGGGTGCCCACTCTGATCATGGGATCCTCCCTTAGCCAGCAACGCCTGCTCCCTTCAGGGGTGTCTTGGAGTCTGGTCCCTGAGCCTGGGAGCTTTCCCGCTGCCCTGGAAGACGTACTCACCATGGCCTCAGGCCACTGTCATTTCTTCCCTGAAGGAAAGAGTGAGCAAAAAGCTACCACCCAGGCCAGGCTTCCCTGAGGATTGCAGGCTGGACCTGGCCTGGACTCACCCAGAGCCTGCTTGACCCTGATGGGCTGTGTTGTAGCTGAACTCTCGCCAACCCCAGCCTCGCTGACCGACCTGATGCAAAATTCATACTCCTTCCCAGTCCTCAGCCCTGGAACCGTGAACCTGGGAGAGAAAAGTCCAGCCCTCAGAGGTGTCCAAACAGCTGACACCATCTGACTGCCTTGTGGGATAAATGCCACCAAGTACGGAGAAGTAGAAGGTTCTACTCTTAATATTGCTCCAGTCCCACAGTGATATAGGAAATGGCGCATGGAGGATGCTGTCCTTAGAGTTGTAAGAATAGCTGTTCTTCTAGAATCCGTGACCCAGGTGCAAAGGTGAGGGGCTGGGGGTACTGTAGTTGGTACAGTGTGTACACCAGTGAAGTGTGTGCCTGAGGAAATGAGTTTCATCTCTAGCACCAATGCAAAAACGGTGTGTGGTGGTGTGTATGTGTAACTTCTGCTCAGGGTGTATGTGCCTGGGTAGACAGGATCCCTACAGATGTAACAAAAGAACAAAAACAAAACAAACAAACAGAAAAAATACCCAGAGTCCGATATTGGGCAGAGCTTAGAGCGGTGCCCAGCCTGGGATGTCCTGGCCTTAAGCTCTGCCCAGCCTGGCTGTCCTGGCCGGAGGCAGGTGAGATAGACTTACTTAGTGTCCAGGATGGGCTTGTTGTTCACTGTTTGCCACTCCGATGTCCCTGCTTCCCGGGAGTAGATGTAATAACCCAGGAGTTCCGTGTCACCCTCCACAGGCTCCCAGGTAAGGGAGACAGAGGTCTGTGTGTCTCTGAAAGCTTGAACTTGAGCTGGAGGAGGGAGAGTCGCTGAAAAACAGTGGTGGAGAGGACCCTGAGTTATGGGTCTGATAGGTGGGGGAGGGGGAAGGCAGATAGGGGGATTTGGGAGGATTTCCGTAGCAGTCAAGACCTGCCACAGGGCTTTCCTAAAAACTGCCTTGTTCCTTATTGAAGCATCAAGGCCTTCTACATTAATCTCAGTTCCTCCCTCCCTCCCTCCCTCCCTCCCTCCCTCCCTCCCTCCCTCCCTCCCTCCCTCCCTCCCTCCTTCCTTTCCTCCCTCCCTCTCTCCTCCTTCTCCTTCTCTCCCTCTCTTTCAAAAGATGAGCTGGTGATGGCTGCTCCAGGGAGCCCTCAAATCTCCTCAGAGAGCAGAGAAGCCCAGAATCCAGACACTTTGAAAGAACGGGGGCCTTAAGGAATTGGGATGGGATGGAGCTGCCATGGGGGGACTCAGAAGGAGTCAAGAGTTGGGAACGCAGTCACCAGGGACCCCAGAATGGTAAGTGTGGCAAGCAAGAACACCAGCTCTGCCTGGAGAGCAGTTCTCACATGGGACTGTCTGGCCACCTGTGGAGGAAGTGGGGGCCTGCACAGGAAGTCCATCCATTTAAGAGGCTCGGGATACCTTCAGAACTGAGGGACATTGCCTCACACTCACCTCTGTGCTAAACCCAGCTGGAGTCTGTCATCTGTGAACCATTAATCTGGGGACAGCACCCATCCCTCCCCAAGCCTGATGACCAGAGAGATGCAATTTCTGATAACTCAAAGCTTTATGGGCTGGAGGTCACATCTTTTCAGCTACGGTGTCTGGGAAGTGGGCAACGCTCATTGCTGAAGCCTGAGTTCCAATCCCAGGTTTGACAGTCTGGATAGCCTGCCTTTTCCCTCCACGGAGCAGCATCACTTGGTACCTGGCTTGCCCTTCAGGGCAATGGGCTCGCTGGGTTCAGAGGGATCACTCATGCCATACTGGTTGAAGGCTCGCACCCTGAAGACATACGATTTTCCTTTCTCCAAGTCCAGGAGGGCAAATTGCAGGGACTTGATGGGTGTTTCTGAGTTGATGGCCTCCCAGGTTCCACTACCTATAATGGACTGGAGAGCAAGAGGGATTGGGGCTGGCTCAGTGGATGCTGGAGCCTGGATGTGGGCTGGGGTCTTCCCTTCAGGCTCTAAGAAGAGCGGCGGTCTGCAGGCTGGACGACTCCTGGGCCCCTGATCTCTCTGATGTCTGCAGAGCCCCTCAAGGGAGGCATGGCCAGCACTAACTGTGAGGTCCAGTGTGTCTCACTCCAGTGACATTAATGCCTGCACTTCCTTGGGTCCAGACCATTGGAACAATAGGCCCAGACCTGTGCCTTAGCCTCAAGGCCAGTTGACTCCACTTTCAGCACACATCTAGGGCCGCATTCTAACCCACCACACCCTTGACCCAGGCCAGCTTTACCTGTTGCTTCAATTGCTTAGCTAGTCTCACGGAACCCTACCATTGACTTCAGTATTTTTTTTTTTAACTTTTCTTCCCTTCCTACCCCCTTTCTTCTCTCTCTGCTCCCTTCCTCTTTACTTCTTGCTATCTTTTTGTTGTTAAAATTCTTTATGTTATTATTTTGTGTGTGAGAGTTCACAGAGGCCATCAGGGTGCACCCAGTCCCTTGGAGGTGGCATTGCAGGTGTTTGTGAAGAGCTGGGATCTGAACTCTGGTCTTCTGATGGAGCAGTCTGGACTATTAACTGCTGACCCATCTTTCTAGCCCCTTTTTGATTTATTTGTTTTCAAGACAGTATTTCTCTGTGTGGCCCTGGCTGCCCTGAAACTTGCTTTGTAGATCAGGCTGGTCTTGAACTCACAGAAATCTGCCTGCTTCTGCCTCCTAAGTGCTGGGATTAAAGGTGTGTGCCATGATGCCTGGCCCCCCTTTTTGGTTTTTGAGACAGGGTCTCATGTAGTTCAGGCTCCTAAAACTCATTCAAGGGTGGCCTTGAACTCCTGGATCCTCCTACAGGTATCTTCTCAGTGCTGAGATTACAGGCGTGTACCACCATGCCTTGCTGTGGTCTTTTCCTCAGTGCTTGTCAGTGAATCTTTATAGCACCAGGCCCCTGTCTGCTCAGAACCCTTTCAGGCTCCCATGTCCTTCTGACCTGTTACCAGACACTTCCTTGTGACTTGCTACCTATCTGGCTTCCCTTCATTTTCCTTTCTTTACTACCTTACACCTAGGTCTTCCTGTTGACCTCCAGAGGCCCAGATCCTATCTTCGAGCCTTTGTACTTACTGGAGCCTGTACCAGGAATGTTCTGGAATATTCTTGGCTCCTTACTGCCTATTGGTCTTACTAAGAACTCACCTCCAGTCATACCTAAGACTTCAAAAGTCTCCTCTGCTTTCTGTCTTATTCCTCATCAACCCCCATTAGACAATGGACTCTTGTTCTCATTTTTACAGCCTCTGCTTGTCTCTCAGGCCTCCCCACCACACCATATTCTAGGGCAGGATTGGTCCCAGCCCATGGGAGAATGGATGACTAAGTCAATGAATTCCCAGGAAATCTCTACAAGGTGGATGTTAATTTCCACACCAGGGAGGGAACGAGGGTGTTGAGACTTTTTGATAAGGTGTCTAAAATCACCCGTCACCCGTCAAGCAAGATTCGGACAGGGCATGTAAACTTGGGTATGGGTGGTACCGGTTCAGCTCACTCTCTGCTGTATCAGGGACTCAGAAGGCAAACACTGCTGTGCCTGAGCTTCTGGGAGGATGAGGGTAGAGAGCCATAGCGAGGACCCGCTGACCCTGCCTCCCTGGCTGTCCTTCTCCAAGGTCACATGGCCTTCGGGGCCTAGGACCCACAAAAAAGTCACCAGGCATCAGTGGACACTGCCATGCATTATTATGAGCACTGTACCACACTAGAAACTGAGGCACAGAAGGAGTAACACAGCTTGCTCATGGTCACGCTGCTGCTACTGATTAGCAGAAGCCTTTGAGCCCAGGAAGCCCTTACTCCAGAGCCCAAGAATCAGTTTCTCTTTTGTGTGTATTTTTGTGTGCATGTGTCTGTGTGTAGATGTGTGTGTGTGTGTGTGTGTGTGTGTGTGTGTGTGTGTGTGTAGGCCAGATGTTGACAATGGAAGACTTCCTCAATTGTGTTCCTCCTTTTTATTTATTTATTTATTTTTTGAAACAGGGTTTCTTTGTGTAGCTCTGTAGACCAAACTGGCCTCAAACTCACAGAGATCCTCCTGCCTCTGCCTCCCGAGTGCTGTGATTAAAGGCATGCACCACCACTGCCTGGCTCCTCCTTTTTTTTAGACAGTTTCTTACTGAACCTGGAACTCACTCACTGGCTAGACTGACTGGCCAGCCAGCCCCAGGGATCCCACTGTCTCTGTTGCAGAATTGCAGGAGCCCACTGCCATGCCTGGCTTTCTATGTGTGTGCTGGGATCCCAGTGCAGTAAGTACTTCAGCTATCTTCCCAGCCCACAAACTTTCAACATCGACAGATCTCTATGCCAGAGAACTAAGGCTGTTTATCCTTTAGGTGAGACGAGGGCCTGTTGGACAGGCGAGTCCCCCCTGGACATTTTATTTATTTGTTTATTTTTTATTTTTTGGTTTTTTGAGACAGGGTTTCTCTGTGTAGCTTTGGAGCCTGTCTTGGAACTCACTCTGTAGATCAGGCTGACCTCTAACTCACAGAGATCCACCTGCCTCTGCCTCCCAAGAGCTGGGATCAAAGGTGTGTGCTGCCACCACCTAGCTATCCCTGGACATTTTAAATTTATGGATTCAGTTAAGTCATTATGTCATCTACTAACCCAGACTCTGGCTTTAGGGAGGTGGGTGGCCCACAGTTACTATGTCATCTACTAACCCAGACTCTGGCTTTAGGGAGGTGGGTGGCCCACAGTTACTATGTCATCTACTAACCCAGACTCTGGCTTTAGGGAGGTGGGTGGCCCACAGTTACTATGTCATCTACTAACCCAGACTCTGGCTTTATGGAGGTGAGTGGCCCACAGTTACTATGTCATCTACTAACCCAGACTCTGGCTTTAGGGAGGTGGGTGGCCCACAGTTACTATGTCATCTACTAACCCAGACTCTGGCTTTAGGGAGGTGGGTGGCCCACAGTTACTATGTCATCTACTAACCCAGACTCTGGCTTTAGGGAGGTGGGTGGCCCACAGTTACTATGTCATCTACTAACCCAGACTCTGGCTTTAGGGAGGTGAGTGGCCCACAGTTACTATGTCATCTACTAACCCAGACTCTGGCTTTAGGGAGGTGGGTGGCCCACAGTTACTATGTCATCTACTAACCCAGACTCTGGCTTTAGGGAGGTGGGTGGCCCACAGTTACTAGCTTTGGCTATTAGTGGTGTTCTTCCCTGTTTCCTCCCAGGGCAGACTTCCTGACACAGGACGGAGGACACTGAACTGCAGTAAGCTTAGGAAACCAGCTCAGACTCATAAGTGGAGTCTGAATTTGACCGGATCCTATCAATGCTGCCTCTGCTCGAGCAAGAAAGAAGGCATCTTCTTCTGTAAGGGACACCTTCCTTCCACCTCCTTCACAGTCTCTCCTGCTCTGTCTCTGTCCCTAGTGAGGACCTTTACCTAGTGTCCCTGTCTGGTGAATACAAGCCTCACTTCCTGCCCAACATGGCCTAAGTACTTTGGCTTTCGCCACAAAAAGGCCACGTAGTCCATCCACCTGCCTCAGAGTGAGGTTTAACTTAGGCCCTTCCAGGCAGTAAATTCCCGTCTCTGAAGACCCCCAAGTGGTTCCTGGGGTTCTCCACATTCTGCCTCCACCCCAGGCCCCACAACTGCCCGTGTCTTAGACTATTGTGGGGCTGTGTCTCAGTCCCATCTGTACCTTTTCCAGGGAGTAAGTCAGCGGGCCTCTGCTGCGGGGACGAGGCTCCTCCCAGCTCAGAACCGCATAGGCCTCTCTGATCTCACTGGCATGGACATTGGTTGGGGCTGAGGGAATGGTCACAGCATCTGGAACCCAGAGTCATCAAGAGGGAGATGAGTGTGCCCTCAAAGATCCTAATATCAGCCCTGCATTCCACAGAGGGTGCTAGGAGCATGGTGGGGGTGGGGGGCAGAAGATGGTCCCAGCTCACCCAGAGACCCGGCAGAGCCAGCACCACAGGCTGGTCCTTTGAGGCCCCGCCCAGGGCTCCTCCTGGTAATTCCTTTATTCCACAGAGGCATAGCCAGACAGGCTACAGGGACCCCATGTTTGGTTTCCTCTGAGCAGATGCTCCCACACCCTGAACACCATAGCTTCCCTGTTCTGCCAGCCAGTGAACACCAGGGCTGGAGCTGTGAGGGGCTGCCCCAGGGGCAGAGATACCTTCAAAATCGTTCTTGCTGATGGTGATCTTGCTGCCCAGGTCAAAGGGAATCTCTAGGAGGCAGAATGGAGCACAGGGGATCGGGTCAGTAGTCAGCTAGTCACCTCAGGGTCTGTATCAGGCCTGCCTGGTTCTGCTTGGCCTGGCGGTCCTGGCCATGCAGCCTCAGGAATGGACCTTCTGGGCCTGGCTTCCTTGGAGTCCAAAGTGGGCCCTGTTGCTCTCGGGACAGGTGGAGACAGACACAGAAGCCATGTGCTTAGACTTCACGGAGTTGGGGCAAACTCTAAGAGCTGAGAGAGCTGTGTCTCCAACACCCCCAGAGGTGGGGCCTGAGGACAGAGTGATCACCTCCCTCAGATTGAGGGCCCCTAAGGCAGCAGCTCTGGTTAGAGCTTGGACAGGTGTCTCTTAGCGATGGGTCCGGTGCCTTCCACCAGACTAGCTGTTTCTTCCCCCTCAGAGGAGAGGTTCCTAAAGGCAGTCCAATGCCTCCTGCACAAGACTAAGGGTACTTAAGAATCAGACTATGAGCTCTCATCAAACTAGAGCTGGGCAGTGTTTATTTTACTTTTTTAAAATCTCAGGCTAGGGCTTCCTGGAGGTTGGGCTGTGTGTCCCTGTGACTGTTGGCGTTAGATTGTCAACTTGACAGAATTTACAATCGCCATGGAAACAAACATGCTTGTGAGGGAGTCAAATGAGGTGGAAAGACACATCCTAAAAGTGTGTGTGTGTGTGTGTGTGTGTGTGTGTGTGTGTGTGTGTGTGTATGTGCGCACGCGCACGTGTGTGGCACCATTTATTTTTTTATTTTTTCATTTTATGTGGGTTGCTGTTCTGTCTGCATGTATGTCAGGTCCCCTGAAACTAGAGTTATAGACAGTTGTGAGCTGCCATGTGGCACGGTTCTGTGGGCTGGGGTTCTGGACTTAGTAAAAAGAAGAGCTTAAGGTGGCCAGTGGTGGTGGCCTCTCTCTGCTTCCTGACCAGCTGCTTTGTGCTCCTGGGGCCATGCTCTCCTGCTGTGAGGGACTGAACCCTCAAACTGGAGCCAGGGAAGCCCTTCCTGCCTTTACCTTATATTTACTAGGTGTTTTTGCCACAGCAGTGACAATGGGAACCGGGCCACCCTTTCCCAGTGAGGCAGTCTATTCTGAGTGTCCCCACCGTTCCCTCCAGTGTCCCTCAGGGTCTCCACCCTCACCTGTCTTCCTCTGGAGTGCATCATGGTCACCCATGACAACTGCTCCCGAGGCTTTGGAAGGGAGGCTGCTGCCAGCCTTGTTGATGGCACGCACTCGGAACCGATAGCTCTGCCCTTCAATGAGGCCTTGAATGGGGCACCGGCAGGTTCCCCCAGGGGCCGTATGGCAGGGCACCCATTCCTCGGAATCACCCTGGCACCTGTGGAAATAGAGCCTGGTTTTCAGCGCTTCACAGTCTGAGCCCCTACGGGGGCTGTTTCCCGCAATAGGCCGCAGCTGCCTTCTGCCGGTGCACGGCCTCTCCTCCCACTTAGACGCCTTGCTCCAGCCTGGGCCTAGAGGCCTTTCACCATCTACCACCGTGATCAGAAGATCCATTGCTTCTGGCGAGCTGGCTGTGCCCCCGACACCACGATGGGAGCTTCACCCCCATTCCTGCGTTGTCTTCCCTCTTTCCCTAAATACTTGGGCACACACGGCAGTCACTGGCCCCTCTTCTCTTAGGTCTGGTTTTCTCCCTAGCTCCGGCTTCAGTGTTCACAGCACATGAAGGAGGTAGAGAATTCTGTGTCTCCATCCACCCTTCCCCACTCTCAGTGTGTCCCTCTCTGGGGTCTGATCCAGCCACCAAATTCACGGGTACTCAGGCTCCAAAGTACTTACCAGTTTTGTCCCAGAATTCTAGGCATCAGTGTGAAAGAGATTTGGAAAACCGGACACACTTGCGCTGTCCCTAAACTGTTTCTTACTGTTAGCCCCTTGCCCTGTTCTGAGAATCAAGGATGAGTTCCCCCCCCCAAAGTTGTCTGTCAGCATTCTACCCAAGGGGATTTGCCACACCAGAGTGTAACTCACAGCTCAATGGAGTAGCCAGTGATGATGCCACCCCGGGTGTCACTGGGTGGTGTCCAGGTAAGTGTCAGGCAGTCTCTATGCACACTCAGGCACTGGACGTTTAGGGGCGACCCTGGGGTTTCAGGTTTCTCAGCTGCAGCATCTGAACCCCAGGATGGGGAAAGAAAAGGGGTTCGGCCCCAGCCTGAGACCTTTTGCCAGTTAGACCTCCCCCAGCCCCTATCTGACCTCCTCATCCCTTCAGTCCTCCAGTTCTGACCTGGAGGACCAGTGACTGGGGTCTAACCTGGCCCCCAACTAGACAGCAGCAGGTGGGGGGAGGGGCGACATACCCAGCTCACAGAGTGACCAAGCCAGGGGCTGAACATAGACAGGGTTAAGACACCAGAAGCAGAACTCAGTGAGCAGAGCCTCCCAACACTGTACAGAGCGCCCCACCCACCCCTGGTCCCCACCAGGTCTATTGGAGACCGTGGAGACTTGGCTGTGCCTCTTAGGATCCACAGGATGATGCTACTGCAGGGACCTGAGGAGACCAACCCAACACCCTCATCTTACAGCAGAGGAACCTAGGCTGCAGCCTGCAGGGGCCTTGGATGAAGTCTCGCTTGCAGAGCTGTGGCCTCTGATTCCAACCTCCCTTCTTGACCACCACCCCTTACCTCTTATAAAGACATAAGCACTCTGCTCCTGGGGCCCAAAGGGGGAGGAAACTCGGACCGTGTAGAGCCCCTCATCTTCCTTGTAGGCACAGGACACCTTTACGGATGCCTGGCGGTCTGCGTAGAGTATCTGCCTGCGTGTTGAAGACCTCAGTAGTTTGCCTGTGAAGGGGATGATGGTCCCGTGTGAGCTCATGGGGGATCCTGGCCTCACCCGAGAGCTCAGAGAAACTCCAGGCTCTGGAGGCCCAGGCTAGGTGGGGGGGTGAGAGAGAGAGAGAGAGAGAGAGAGAGAGAGAGAGAGAGAGAGAGAGAGAGAGAGAGAGAGAGAGAGAGAGGGAGAGCTTGCAAATGCATGCATCTGAAGGTTGGTGGTGGAGGTGAATATTATTGAGGTCTTTCAGAAATTTGTCGCCCTGGACTCTGATCTCTCTTCCTCAAGGGGAGAGTAAAGGTTTAGGAAGATAATAAGCAGGTGAGGATCTAAAAGTTCTGTGGGAAAAAGAGACAAGCCTGCATGAAGCCTGGCAACTCAGCAGGATAAATTCTCATGTGGCCTATGTATCCATCAGCTTCTGATCCTCTTGCCTCTGCCTCCTGAGTGCCAGGATGACAGGCATATGCTTTCATGCCCTGCTTATTAATGTGGTCCTGGGGAGAGACACCAGGGCTCCCGGCTTGAGAGGCAAGCACTCTCCAAACGACTTGCACTTTCATGTGGGAAGTGAACCAACTGACAGAAGCGAGCTCAGTGAAGGGCCGGGGTCACACAGTGAGGTGGGCAGAGCGCTGCTCAAGGGGACAGAGGTCAGCAGAGAGACTGTGAGAGGACCTTGAGTGGGGCTCTGGGAGTGGCCTTGCCCTGGGCTGCCTTGGAGAACATTCCTTTCTTGTCTCCAAGGCCCCTCCCTCCTGTCAGCACTCTATTTTGAATGATGGACAGGTTTGGGAAAACACAGGTCTTGTTATTGCAGCTGTCCCTCAGAGCTCCTCCACCCCACCCCCAGCAGGTGCTACCTCCCTGGGCTCAGGGCAAGGGCATGGGGAGGGAGGCTGTATTCCTTGTCCTTAGGCTGCAGGCCTGGTCACAGTCAGGACCACAGGGCCAGCTGCCCTCTGTCCTCACAGAGTAGCCTGCTCTAGTCTTTCTCTGGGCCACCCTGGAACTCTTTATCTTGAACACACACACACACACACACACACACACACACGCACGCATGAGTGTGCACACACATACATACATGTATGCACACATGTTCATACACTATCTTCAAAAAGCCCAGCGTGAGCTACATAGCCTGTTCTCTGGTTCCTTTATCTTAGATATCATTGCTCACTCCAGGGTTGGAGGTAACACACGACCTAATCGCAGCCAATTGGGTAGACCTCACTGTCTATAGTGGCTTTTCTGATGCACAACTCCCTAAGCCCATGGTGTCTCTACCCACTCCTAGACCTGACTTCAGAGTGGGGTGGAGTCCAAAGTGGGCCTGTTGCTCTTGGGGCAGATAGAGACAGGCAGGAGTTGGGGCAAATCCGAGGGTGATTTCTAAGGGCTGAGAGAACTATGCCCCTAACACTCCCAGAGACGGTGCTCTTGAGGGCAGACTGATGGTCTCCCTAAGATTGAGGGCACCTCAAGAAACAGCCATGATCCTCCCTGAACAGCTGTCTCCTAGGGATGGGTCTGGTGCCTTCCATCAGACTAACTGTTTCTTTGCCTCAGAGTAAGCGTTCCTAGGGACAGGACTGAGCCGCCTTCATCAGACTAGAGATGCTTAAGGATAAGACTGTGGGCCCAGGGTGTGCCTGTGGGGGATTATCCTGACTGAGGTGACACAGGAGCAGCACCTTTCCCTGACTGGGTCCTGGATTGTCTAAGTAGAGAGGGCGCTGAGCGTTCATCACCAACTCTCTGCTCTCTACTTTCCTGGCTGTGGATGGGATGTGACCAGCCAACTGTTTCACGCTCCTGCTGTCTTGGCTTCCGGCCATGGTAGACTGCACCCTTGAACTGTGAGCTGAAATCAATTTCTCCCTTAAGCTGCTATGCCAGGGTGTTGTGGCAACAGGAAAAGAAACAGACAACTCCTGACTCCACCCGGTTGTGCCCATTACTCCTCTGGCACTGCCTGGGGGAGGGGCACGGCTGACTCCCATGGGGTGGGGGTTGCCCCTGGGTTGGAAGGGGGGGTTGTTCTGCCTTAGAAAGCCATGGCCTCACCATCTCTGAACCACTGGATTCTCTGCTCAGCTTCTAACACGTCGTCAGAGAACAAACAGGTCAGGGAGAAGGGCTCTTTCTCTCGGGCAAAGATTGGCTTCAACACTGAGGTAAACTCCACACTGGGGCCGAACATAGATCCTGGGTGGGGACAGAAACATGAAATCAAGGTCTTTGTCCCAGGGCCTGAATGGGAGTAAGGACTCTTCTGGGGCTGACCCATTTCTCTGGGTCAGGATTCACAGCTCTCAAAGTTGTATCAGCAGGGAAAGATGTCCTGGGGTGGGAGGAGGAAACTGCATAAGCCAGCATGTTAGTCAGGGATCTGAGCCTGTGATAGCCTTTGGGGATAGCCTTTGTGAGAAGACTATGCGGATTCCCGATACCCAGTCCCCATCCCCAGCCCACTTACGTTTAAAGACCTCTGAATCGAAGCCAGCATCTTTCCCCAGGTAAGCTGTAAAAATAAGGCAAATGCAGCTGGAGAGGACTCTGACCTCGCAATCCCATACATTTGGGGATGTGGTCTTGGGTGTGGGTGTGAGTTCTGACTTGTTAGTGACCCCTGCAGCACCTCTGGGGAAAAGTCACGTATGTGCCTCAGTTTTCTCATCAGTAAAATGGGAGCTGTGGTTGCTCCCTGATGGTGTGGGTTATGAATACACTGGTTTCCATGAATAAGGCCCCCAGTCAGCGCTCTGCACTCAGTAGGTGCTTCATAAATGCTGGTTTTCCTCCTCTGCCTGGATTTGCTGACAGGATCACATTGTCATCAAAGGGGACAATCCTGGCCAGAGACTCTGGAGGTATCATCACTGGCAGAGACTGCAGGTTCAGAGTGAGATCCCCAGAGACAGCTAAGAGCAGCTGCCTTAGCGCTTAACCGCCGGTCCTCACAGATGGAGAAACTGAGGCAGTGTCACCCAGCTAGCCCCAGCAGCCTGAGCCATGATGTGACCCTGGCTCCCCGAGTGAGGTCCTGAAAGGGTAGGGGCAGGTTCCAGGGGGTACACAGAGCTGGTGGGAGACTCAGTGTTAGACCCTAGGCTCCTGCCTCCCAGCACAGGGACATGCGTAGAGACGCCCCCTATCCATGTCACCATGGAGATGACACAGAGGGCAGCAGTAGTATCTGTGAGCTGGTGCTCAGGCAGGGATCCTTGAATTGTTGGCCTTGATAGAGGGAGGGCAGAGGTGTAGAAGAAGGGAGAGATGGCTGGATCGAGAGACATAGTATGTGACCTTGGGCACGGCCTACGGGGCAGCTCAAATGTCTACATAGAGAAGCAGGATGGGTGACGGGGACAGCTGCCTCCCAAGAGCTATCTCAGGAATGTCCAGAGGGTAGAGGACTGCAAAGGACAGTTTAATAAGAATTGTGACAGGCCAGGAGGGCAGGGCTGGACAGCTGCCCTGGTTGGGTGGGAGACACACACACACACACACACACACACACACACACACACACACACACACACACACACACAGAAGGGGGAGGGGCAGAAGGAGAGAGAAAAAGAGAGAGATACAGAGACACAGAGATAGACAGAGAATACACCATCTGGGGGCCTCTCACTCCAGAGCCCTGAAGGCCAGGTGTGGCATTCACAGAGGGACAGAAGACAGCATCCTTTCCCAGGAACAATGTATCTGAGGCAGGAAGTAGGATCCCGTTGTATAGGCAAGTAAACCACACCTCGGAGAGGTTCAGGCCCACACGGCTAGCCAAGAAGAGCCAGGGTAGGAACCCAGGTCTGGCTGATGTCTGGGTGTCTGATCTGCTGTGAGCTGTGATTTTTGAATGTTCATGGGGCAACATTTAGGAGGGGACACATCCAATAGAAAGCCATGAGGGGCGGTGGGGCAGGGCGTAGGGAGGGCTCGGACATTCCCTGTGCTCCTGGACCACCCTCTTGGAGGCTCTCATCTGGGTCAGGCTCCTACCTGCTCATGGAGATGGGCAGGCAAGCTCACCTGAAGCAGGTGGCTAGGTTCCCCATGGAGGCCAGTCAAGGAGCACAGGCCTGAAACCCAGTCTGCTTTGCCCTCCACTTGGAGGGTAGTCCTCCTTTCCCAGTCCATCCACCTAGTTCATTCACACAGAGTTTAGTGGCTGGCCCATGCCTGCTATTACCCTGAAGACAGAGCTAAGTGCAAGGCCAGCACAGGATAGAGAGTGTGTGTGTACATGCTCGATGCACACTGAATGTGCACGGGAAGAGAGTGCCTTCCCTCTCCCCCTGGTGACTCTCCACAGTCTCCAGGGACAGAGCCTATTCCCCCTAAGTTCCCAGTCTCAGCCAACTCAGCTCTTTCCTCCGTGGCTACCTGCTGGGCTTGGGCTCCATAGGACCTGACCTGCTGGGGATGGGTGAACTTACAGCGGATGAGGACCTTGGCGAAGGAGGAGGCCTGGCCGTAGGCATTCTTCACCAGCACAGTGTAGGTGCCCGAGTCTTCAGCCACACATCTGAGGAGCAAGGGAGACGTTTGATAGGAGTGCATACCCCTCTGCAGATGGGAAAGGCTGGGTGGGAAGGGAGCCTGGTGGGGAAGAGCCTAGGCTGGTCACTGGGTCCCTCTAGAAAACTAAGGCCACACCACCAGCCTAAATCAGCTCAAGGGAAAGGGCTTTGGAAATATGTTCCATACTGCACTCATTACTGACTGTAGAAGATCAGAGAGGTGACGTGATTCTCCCAGAATCACACAGCAACTGAAGCTCGATGCGGCTGTCTGTGCCTCTTTCCAGGCACTGTTTCCTACCCTATTGACATCTGCATGTCAAAAAAACAGGCACACAGGGCAATAGACTCGCTGAGGCCTAGTGCCAGTCCCTGCCACAGCCAGGCACAAGGCCCGGACCTTCTGTGTCAGGCCTGGGTCTCATCACCAGCCAGACCAGCACTGTGTGTGCCCAAAAAAACACAACTGCTTCCCATCCAAGGTACCCTGATGACAGAGTAGGCAGTAGGGTGTGTCCATCTGGCCCAATCAGCACGCCAAGAGTCCCTCGGTGTCTCTCTGTTCCCTGACACTCGGGGCAAGAGCTCTCTTGCTTCAAAGACCAGTCTTACTGGACCCCCACGTTTCCCCCTGGTCTAACAAGCCTTCTGAGCATGAGGAAGCCTGCACACTAGAATCTAGCTTTGGTCCCAGTGGTGTTGGGTCTGTGGTTTTACCTCCTGATCTCCAGGGTCAGTAACCCGTAGTTGTTGGTGATTCGGTACTTGCCAGCTGGAAAGAAACGGGGATCGATCCGGATGTCATTCTTGTACCTGTGGACACACAGTAGCTGTGGTGAGCTGGGGGGAGGGGGAATTGAGCTTCTCAGGCTCAGATTACAGCCCCAGAAATGTGCTGCTCACCAGCTGGCCACACCCAGGGAACTTTCACCTCCAGTCTCTGCGTCCTCATCTGGGGACAGGGAACGTCCTGGGCTGGCCCTGTGCACAGGGCTGACTCGCAGGACTGCTGTGCCCCTGAGGTGGGATTGCACTTGACTGTTCAGGGATCCATCCCAGTCTGGGGTTGCTACGAGAGACACTCTTGGGGCACACCAGGGACTACGCTTTGTACTTTTGCTACTCTTTGAGGGACCTGTATCAACAAAAGCCCCACAACCTCACTCTATAACTCCTCAGGGCAGAGATTAAAATGACTGTTATTTATTTATTGAGTTATGAAATTGGGTCTCAGGTGGCCTAGGGTAGCCTTGCTTTTGATATGTAGCTAAGGATGACTATGAGTTGCTAATACTCTTGCTGGGATCACAAGTGTACAGCCGCCAAGCCTAGTTGCTGCTGCGTGTCTCTCCCTCCTCCTTCCCTCCCTCCCTCCTCCTCATCTCCCATCCTCCTCTCTCCTCCTCCCCTTCCTCTCTCTCTTCTCTCCCCCTTTTCCTTTTCCATCTCCCCACCTTCCTCCCCTCTCTTCTCCTCCCTCCCCCTCTCCCTCCTCCTCCTCCACCTTCTTCTCATTTCTCCCCTCTTCCCCACCTCCTCCATCGTCTTTAGCTCACATGACCCTTGACTTTGAGATCCTCAGGGCTCAGCCTTCTGAGTGTTGGGATTACAGGCATGCACCTCCACGTCTGGCTTTCTGTTCTTAATTTTAGCTCTTGATTAAGTCATCCAAGGAACCTTAAAGATCTTAGCAAGGATCTGGGGTGCAGGCTCAGTGTGGAACATTTGCCTAGCTCACGTGAGGCCGGGGTTTGTCTCAACAGCGTCAAAGGCTCTTTACCATGTGTGGTGCCTGACACAAGCCTGTGGGTCTGTGTCAGAGACCACCCATTGCTCTCCCTTATCAGTTTCCTTGACTCCTAAAGAGACAGGATTTACCTTGGAGCCTCCAAACACACTGCCTGTCTCCTTGCCCTTCTCTCTGGGAGGTGTGGTCATGTGACAATGGTCAACGCAGTGAGGATAGGCAGACGCTAAACTCTGAATACACCCCCAGTATTTTTGTTTTTATTGTGGTGGTGGAGGTGGTGGTGGTGGTGGTGGTGTGTGTGTGTCTCAGGGGTGAATGCAGAAATTAGCTTCTTCCTGCTCAAGTGCGTGCAGTTGAGGTTGAGGACGATGGCGTTCTTGTTGCAGACAGAGGGCGCCCCAGCCTGAGGACAAGCCTTCCTTGGACCTGGCCTGCCAGGAGTGCTTTGTTTATCTCCATGGTCACTGGAACACAGGCACACCTACTCTGTTCCCAGGCTGTACCCATTTAGGATAGGGGCCCAGCTAAGTCCCCTGAGGGGAGGGGAGTGCCTAATCTGGGCACACATCTCCCCAGGCTCTGAGGGCCAGGCCCCTAGCCCACACCTGTCAGGAACATTCCAGACACCTCAGGCTGTCCAGGCTCTGCCTTCCTCTCAAGACAGCTGCCAGCACTACCAGGCCCTCAGCCTCATCCTGCCCTTCAGCTAGGGAGGCCCCATGAAAGAGACGTTTTCTATTTGCCTAAATCTTATTCTTTGAGACAGTGTCTGACTGGGTAGCCAGTTTCAGATTTGTGACCTTCCGCTTCAGTCAGTTTCCTAAAAACAGGGATCACGGCCTGTGTTCTATGCTGAACTCTCCCAGTGTGTTTCGCTTTTAGATTTTATTTTATTTTATTTATTTTTTTGTTTCTGAGGCAGGGTTTCACTATGTAACTCTGGCTGTCCTGGAATCACAACCAAGCTTTTTTTTTGGTTTTGTTTTGCTTTATGGAGCTGGAGTTACAGACAGTTGTGTGCTTTATGGAGCTGGAGTTACAGACAGTTGTGCGCTACCAGCATGGGTGCTGGGCATGGAACTCTGGATCATTGGAACAGCAATGCTCATTCTTAGCCGTTAAACCATCTCTCTAGCTCTAGATTTCACTTTGAAGGGTACTTTGTCTGAGCGATCTATTTTAGGTGATTTTGTGGGCTAAACATGGCCAGAGCAGGCCTCTCCCTTCACCTGACCTAAGGTGTCATTTGTATTTTCCTGTGTCTCTCCATCGCTATGTCTCCTCTTGTCCCTGACACCCGTCATTATCGTCATTATGTGCCGTGTACCTGGGCTGGTCAGTCACGATGCCTTGTCTGGCTACAGCCTGCTTTCCCCTCCCTTTGCCCGTCCCTGATGCCCCCTGAGCATTGAGCTCCCCCAAACACCCAGACTTGGGTTTATCCTTCCTGTTCGCTTGCAGCCCCAAGTAGAGAGCTGGCTTCCGTTGTATAGCACCCTGAGAACAGACCCTCCCCCTGTCTTCCAGAGGCAGCAAGTCTGTCCTCAGTTTGGGTAACCGAGGGCTTGGCATGTTTGCCTCACCAGGGTAGGTGTATGCTTGAGTCCCCTCAATGCCTTTACATCTGGGAAACGCTCAATGGTTGCTCAATGAATGTACTCTCATGACAAGTCTGTATCTTAAGCAGGGACATCACCCTGAGAGACCAGTACCATGGTTCTGCTCCAGGATCACAGAGCCAGGAGCTCCAGAGGCCACCAGAGTCAGTGTGGCTGGGCAGCCTGGCCTTGGCTTCTTCTGCCTTTCCCGAAATGCTTGGCTCTGTGGGGCTGGCCTTGTTGGCTGGAGCAGAAACCAATCCCCCTCCTAGAGGCTTCCATGGAATGTCTTAGATGAGAGCTTAAGAGCCAATGTGGGCGGGACTTGGCTGCAGGTGGACAGCTGAGGCTCTGAACCCCCGATTAGCCCAGATCTGAGTTGGAAGCAGGTCTCCTGGGGCCAGCCACTTACACATAGTGTTGCCTTGGTCTCCATGGCACCTCAGTGCCCAGTACACTGCCCTGTGCACGGCTGGAACTGGCCAACATGGAGGTCAGCTCCCTCTTGGTTGTGACCGCCTACATGCTTTCCATGCTCAACTCCTTAGCACCGTGTGCTTTAAGTTAAAAAACAAACAAACAAAAAACAACAAAATAAAAACAAACAAACCAAAAAAACCCCCAAACCTTGCTCTGTAGCTACTGGAAAGATTCCCAAATCTGAATCCTGGTCCTCTTTGGTGTGTGACCTTTGATAAGGCTCAAAGGGGACATGAGTCTGGGTCTGTGTAGAGTGGGTCCCAGCAAGATGCTGCCATTTTCTTCCGATTTTAATCCATGGCTGTGCTCCCTCCAGCTCCCATACCACTTCTGAGAAACCTTCCTGGACACTTCAGTCCTGGACAGCCATTTCCTCCCCTCCCACTCCCTTTGATCTGAGCGGGACCACAGGTAGACTTCTCTGTGGCCAGGTCTCCCTGAGCTTAGTGTTCCTTGAGGGTGAGACCCTGACAAGGACGGTGATGCTGATGGTAAATGTTGTTGAACCCCCTTCCGTGTTCTGCAGCATGGCTGGCAACTGGTCCAACACCCACTGAACTCTACTCTGGACAACGTGCCTCCTTCTAGGCAGTGACCTCTATTACCCCCACCTCTGCCACCTTGTTCAGGGGAACCCTCACAGCTATTCTGTGGTTCTGGAATGCTTCTGAAAATGTCTCCTATTTCCCTAGCTGTTTTTGTTTTTCTTTTCTTTTAAAGGCCTGATCCTCCTGCTTCAGCCTCCTGAATGTTGGGGTTGCAGGCATGCGCAACCATGCCCCAAGCTTTCCTAGGTCTTGTGATGTTCTGAGGACTTCCTCTGTGGGACTCTAAACCCTTAACACATGGCTAAGGGGTCTTCAGCCCATTTATGAGCAGGAGACGGAGGCAAAGCCAGAAACAGATCAGGGAAGGTTAAGTCACATAGCTTACAGGACCTGGCTCTCCAGGGGTCCAGTTTTCCAGGCCCAGGCTGGTGGCAAGGTGACTAAGAATAATCAAGGCCTGAGGTGGCCTGAGGCTCCCAGGCAGCTGTTGTTGCTGTGTGTATAGGGTGGGCAGAGCTCAGTCTGTGGGCTGTGGCCTTGCTGAGACAAAGGAACCTTGGGTGAAGATGGCGGACCACAAAGGGAGGCGGAAGCAGAGTGAAGACTCTGTCTCCAGTCCAGGGGCTTACCAGGTGACCTGGAATGGAGGCGAGCCCTGGACAGTGCAGGTCAGCAGTACAGTGGTGTGCTCCCAGACAGCGTGCGAGCGGAGTGGGATCCAGAACCAGGGACCCCGGCCAGAGCGCAGCTCAATCAGCTCCTTGGCCTCCCGGACCTTCTCCTCTGTCTGGAGGTGAATGGGTGTGAGACTCCTTGGGGCCAGGGATGGCTTCCCCATGATGCTGCCCCTCCCTTCCAGCCCCAGCATTTAGACTCTGGCTGGGCCCTCATCCACTCATTCCACCTGGAGGCAGTGTTGCTCGGTGGGCAGGGAATGTGCTCTGGGACCAGCTATGGGGTCACAGGAGAGCCTCATTTTCCTTGACTGTACAATGAGGATGATGAAGATATTTATTTGCTCACTGCCCCGGGGGTTGTGATGGGGAGTAAATGCATCAATCCATGAAAAACACGAGGCCTATGTAAAAAAGCCTCCTGAAGTGTGACCTGGGCAGTGGGTAGGGAAGTGAGACTGGACCTTTCACAATTGTGAAGGTCTTCTAGACGCTGAGAAGCCACTCTGCAAATCTCTGCTCATTTACTTTCTACCTCAGCACAGAGCTGTTACGGCCTCCCCTGAGTCACAGATGGATACTGAGGCTCAATTGCAGCCTGACCTTTTTCCAGGTTACACAGCCAAGCCCAGGGGCCTTGGGATTGGAACCTAGGGCACAAGCCCTTTCCTGCATGACTTGTGAGGAGGGGGTGAGAGCGAGGATAGGGCTTTCTGTGGGTGTTAGATTCAAGGGGGGCGGGGACGACACCCCAGTATCTCACCCGTTGACGTAACGCCTTCCAGTCGCGCCTCTGGCGCAGCAACCTCTGGGTCCGGAGGAAGGCTATCTCCATCCGCTCCAAGTCGTTGCCGAAGCCCACCTGCTTCTGTCCACGCTCCTCCAGCTCCACTGTGGTGGTCTGGCGCCTCAGCTTAGCTTCCCTGCAGAGTCAGGACTCAGACATGGCCCATAGAGGCTGGAGCAGTTGTACTCCCCACCCCCCACATGCTAGTGGTTTTGGGAGTGTGCTTTAGGACCAAGCACAGCCTTGTATTTCTTCTACATGCAGACAGACACCTTGGAATGGGACTGTGGACTCAGCTTGGTTGATAGCATGCTTGCCTCAAATGCACAGAGCCTAGGGTTTGATCTACAGAACCGCATAAACCAGATGTAATAGTACATGCTATTGCAGGCCCAGCACTCAGGAGAAAGGAAGACCAAAAGTTCAAGGCCACCATTGGCTGCAGAGCAAGTTTGGGGCCAGCCTAGGCTGCATAAGACTCTGTCTCAGGAAAGTGTGTGTATAAATGTGTGTGTGTGTGTGTGTGTGTGTGTGTGTGTGTGTTGGGGGGAGAACCTGCTTACTGCCAGAATTTAGTAAGTATGTAGTTATGAATGGAGTATGTGAGTATGAATGGAATATGGATCAACTATTGGCTGATCTTTAATTTAATTAATTAATTAATTAATTAATTAATTAATCGAGACAGGATTTCTCTGTGTAGCCTTGGCTGTCCTTGAACGCTCTTTGTAAACTAGGCTGGCGTTGAACTCACAGAGATCTTCCTGCATCTGTCTTCTGAGTGCTGGGGTTAAAGGTATGTACCACCACACCCGGCTTGTTGTCTGATTTTTGCTGTGTCCAAGTGGACATGTGTTCCCCTCCCCATTTCATAGGACAGGAAAGTGAGGTCCAGTGACTTGCTTAAGGAAAGCAGGACTATGTCCTAGACCTCTAAGCCCAGGGTCCTTCCCAAAGCCATGGCACCTCTGGAGAGGTGTCCAGGGACCTTTCCTCGTGTGAGACTTGCAATTGTCACCAGTTCTGTGACCCTCAGCCAATCCCTCTCTTAATCGTGAATCTTTTCGGTAATGAAGATAGCTGCTTGGGGGCAGTCTTTTCCTACTGTGGGGACTCCTGGTGGTGTGTGGATGTGTGTGAAGCTTGGTGTGGAGAAGGTGGCTGGTTTGTACCCTGCCCAGCCCTTCTCCGCCAGAAGGAACTTTGGACAGATCCATTGTATATTAGTGGGAGCCCAGTGCTGAGGTAGAGGACCAGGGACCAGGGTCGAAGACAAGACAGTTCTTTCTCATCTAGTGACAGCCATGTGACTTACCAGGACAACTCTGAGGAGGCTGTCAGGGCCAGGGCAGCTGCCAGGGCATAATCTTCAGAGCTGAACTGCTGTTGCTCCTCACTGCCAGGAGAAAGGGAGGTCACCATTCACTCTTAGGGCGCTGTCTGGGGTTTCCAAGACCATGGCTGTACATTAGGGTACCAGAGGCACCCCCGAGCTCCCTTCTCACACTGAGCCTCCCTCTTCATGCTGGGATCTCAGAGAGCAGGGTGTCTGTCCACCCCAGAGGTTCCTGAGGACATGCTGTGCCTCTTCTTAGGGTCTGGATACGTGTGTCCACTAAAGGACCTGTGATGGAAACTCAGCCCTCATTGAGATGTGACTGGACCACGGGCTGTGTGTTCATCTGTCAATGAATCCCCTGATGGATTCAATTTGATGGTTTTACTGGGGGCAGAAGCAACATCCAGAGGTGAACCTGGTTGGAGGAAGTCTTCTTGGGGGCTTTGTCATGTCCCAGGCATCTCGGTTCTTGCTTTGTTCCTGGCTGGCTTCCCTCCCACTATGATGTTTGCTCTGCCTTACCTCAGGCTCAAAGCAGTGGAGCCAAGACTGGAATAAACCCCATAAAGGGCTGTATAAAACAAAAACAAAGACAAAACAAACAACAAAACCCCCCAGAAAACAAAAGACAAAACACCACTTCTCCTAATGTGTTTTTCTCAGGTGTTTTGTCAGGTTGACAAAAAGTCCCCAAGCCACTCCCCCATCTGCCTGCGTCTCCCCTCAGATAGGGTCTATAGAGGACTGCCTGTTGTCTCTTTCATGCTGATGGGGGTGGGACGTCATCTCAGAAGGTGGACCTGTGCTTCCCATCTTAGATGGGAGTCTCCGGACAGCTGGGCTATGCTTCTGACTGGGGTCTTGGAGTGGGGAGGGGTCTCTGGGGGGATGGGTGCTCCCACCTGCTGTGGTAGGTCCGCCTCTGCACAGAGGAACCCATACGTAGGCTGTGTTGGCGATCCTCTTTCTGTTCCTCCTCCTGCCTGTGTTCCAGCCTGTGGACCTGCACAGCCTGGGAGGCTTGGGACTCCCCAGCATTTCCAGGACTGTGGGGCAGAGTCATGGCTGCGAGGGCAACAACCTGTCAAGGCCAAGGTGTGTGTGGTCATTCTACCAGGCACCCCCTCCCTTCCCAAGTGCTCTGGGAGCTCTCTGGAGAGAGATGTCCATTCCCTAGAGCTGTGGTTCTCAACCTTCCTAATGCTGTGACCTCATGTGGTGGTGATCCCCAACCACAAAATTAGTTTGTTGCTACTTCATAACTGTAATTTTGTTACCATTATGAATTGTAAATATCTGATATGTGACACCCCCCCCACTCTCCGCAAAGGCTTCACGACCCACAGGTTGAGAACCACTGCTCTAGAGGAACATAGGAGCTGACTATGGTGACCAAGGCAGGCACAAGGAGAACCTGGCCTCACTACTATCCCACGTGCCTTGGCAGTGGATGAGCAGAGCCCATTGAGGGGCAGAGCCCTGGCTGCCAGCTGCAGGCCTGTGCCATCCATCCCCTCCTCCAGATGAGGCTGCCTGCGGCTGGGAGGGTCTAGGTCTCAGTATGGGCAGGTGTGTCCTCTTTCCCGCTAGTCCCACCCTTATGCCTTTTCAGACTGCTTTCCTCACCCCAGCCACTTTTCCAAGCCCAACCTGACAGGTGCCGTGTTAACACCTGCTGCAGAGACTGTGGGTCAGCGACCAGGTGCCATGCCATGGCCCTAGTTCCTCACCCCTGCTTCCAAGCCTGTGCCCTCAGACACTATAAACTTGGTATCCTCATCTGTAAAATGCACCCATCACACTCCTGGGACAGAGGAGCAAAAAGGTTAATTGAAAGCCTGGAGAAGTAAGTCCCATCCAAGTGTCAGATACTGCCATCATCTTCCTTAGAAGCCTTATACAAACATAACAGGCCGACCAGAACTTTCTCTCCTTTAGTCCTTTTGGTGTTTTAAATCTGAACCTTACATTTTGGTCCTCATTCAGAAAGTGCCTCTCCTTCTGATTATTTCATATCTGTATGTAGGCCGTACATGACTTGGTGTGGCGGGGCTGAGGCTGCTGAGGGTCAGTTGATAGGAACGTGTTTCTTCCACTTCCTTAAGGTCTGGTTTGCAGTGCTGCCCACAGCTGTGACCATCAGGAAGGATAGTGGCTTGCCGTAGCCAGCGGCTGTTGAGGGCTGTTCCAAAAGGTCTCCTGGCTCCTAACAAGTGTCTCCGCAGAGCCAAAGGACAGTTGCCCACTGAGGCTGGCTCTGGCTCCTCCTGGATAGAAAGTGTCTCTGCACCCAGAGAACTAGCCAGACCCAATCGTCCTACACTTCTTCCTCAGCCACAGGGCTCATCTGCAGAGTGAGGCTCTGCTGCTGCCCTCGGATACTCTCCATGACCCACAGCAAGGGTCCGTGTGTTCTGGCATCAGCATGGCTCTTTCCCTGACACTCTGCTCTGGTGAACACGGTGTCCCACTGGCACTCAGCTTCCAGACCCCTCTGCTGTGGTGAGGCATGGATGCTTTTTAAGGCGCTGACTAAAGTGTGGGATTAAGCAGGCACAGGTTCGTGGCCTCCAATGCCCTTTGCGAGGAGCTGTATTGGCTGAGCTGCAGTGGATGTACCCTGCCCAGTGGGTCGGCACAAGCTGAGACATGCAGTGGCTCCCTAGATCCCTGGGGGCTGTGATGATCTGGCCCTGGTTAGTGGAGGCTGGTCCTTTCCCAGCAGAGCCCCATGTCCCCATCCCTTGTGCACGATGAGCCTGGCAGTCCTAGGATTCAGGATTGCCATGGCTCCAGGCTCCCTGACTGGCTGCCCCACATAGCAAAGGTTCCTGTTCCAAGTGTACCCCTAAGGGCCTTTTCTTTATTTTTAGCTTTGTGAAATGAGGCATGGAGTTCTGGAGTCCCGTTTTCACCTGGGGCGCTATCAAACTTAAATCTCCCAAGCCTCTTTCCCAACATATTTACACACACACACACACACACACACACACACACACACACACACACACACTAAACACACACATACACACATACCCTAACACACACACACACACACACACACACACACACACACACACACACGATATGTGCATCATACAAACATGTTCCCCCACACTATACTATAGACACACACCATAGTCACACAAATACTACCCCTCCTTACACAATACACATACACTATGAACACACACACATCATAGACATACATGTGTAACTATGCATAGACCACATCATATACTCATACATCACATGCCACAGACACACATACACCGCAGATATGTACACTACACAAACACCATATAGATCACCCTCCATAGGTCATCCCTGTGGACGGTTGGGGGCTCCCTCAGACCCTGATCCCTGTACATGACTCACAGAAGCAGCAGTGTCCACTCAGATGTCTCCAGGACAGTAAGAAGGTTCCTGGTCTCTTCCTGCCCTCAGCTCAGAGAGGACGGGTGAAGAATGTGATCTTGGAGCCTTGCGCTGTCTTAAATATAGCAGCACTGAGACAGTGTGATGACAATGGATGGGAGTTATGATGGGTGGAGGCAGAGGGGAGGGCTGTGTCTTCCTGCCAGCACTGCTGGGCAGCAGCAACAGGTGGGGTGGCCCCCACTACTCACGCTGCTCCTCCCCCACCTCTAGTCTTTCCACCCCTCCCATTCCCTGCCGAGAGGGACGAGTAATGCCTAGGGTTCCAGCCTGGTTTGGGAAAAGTGGATGCACGCTACAGAAGTTTGCTCTTAGCTGGGTGGTGGCGGTGCACGTCTTTAATCCCAGCATCTGGGAGGCAGAGGCAGTCGAATCTCAGTGAGTTCAAAGCCAGCCTGGTCTACAAATCGAGTTCCAGGATTGCTAGAACCATGTCTTAAAAAACCAAAAATAAATAAATAAACATTTCAAAAAGTTTGCTCTCAATTCTTCTTCCAGTTTTAGGGTGCCTTGATGAGGGTTTTCAGCTTCTCTGATCTGAATTCCTTCCTGAAAGACAGAGACAGTGCGTCAGCATACCTGGCTCCATGCATGTATGTGACCCGAAGTGAAAACTCTGATTCCCTCGGCTAAGGCTAAGGCTTCTTGTTCATCATTCCAGCAGTTACTGGCCCTGTTCCTGGTCTTTCCAGGGTTGTGTGTGGTGAGGCCCAGGAGAGGAGTTGGGGAGCCACGAGGAAGGGACATGGCCCTCCAGAGCATGAGCAGATCTGGGAAAACTGTGCCAGCTTTAGGTTGGAGAACATGGCTTCTCTACTGGCCTCTTCATGGGGCCATAGACAGCGGGGTTAATGGCACCGGCTGCCCTTCCTAGAACTTCAGAGGCTGCTCCCTGGGGAGAGGGCATGAGTAGCACTGAGCTCTTCAGTCCTAATCTTAATCTCCTGCCTTACTTGCAAAGCCCTTCCTAAGCTTGCCTGATTCTGCCTCTTCCTGGCTCAGGGTGTCATAGCAGCTCCTGGAAGGATGCTGCAGTGCCTGGCTCCAACATTCATTTCCTTAAATTTTTTTTCTTTAAAAAAAAAAATTGTATGCATGAGTTTTTTACTTGCATGTGTGTCTGTGCACCACATGCATGCCTGGTAACCACAGAGGCCAGAAGAGGGCATCAGCTCACCTGGAACTGGAGAATACAGATGGTCGGAGCTGCCATGTTAGGGCTGGGAATTGAACCTGGGTCCACTGGAGCCATTGTTCTAACCACTGAGAGATCACTCCAGCCCTCTACCATCTTTTGCTGTTATTTTGAGATAAGGTTTTTGTTATGTAGCCCGGGCTAGCTTGCAACTGGCAATCTTCCTGCCTCAAGCTCCCAAGTACCATGGTTTCAAGTATGTACCATCTTACCCTCCCCATCTCCTATTATCCTGTCCAGAAAGAGCTTCTTTGGATCCACACACCTGCTATGATGGCTAAGTGAGATGCAGAACTCAGCTCTTAAATAAGCCTTGTTGTCCCTGTCCTCTGAGGCAGCCTAAAGGGACGAACTCAGACACATGTCAGAGTCAGGGGCACCTCAACATGCATGAAAAATAAATAAAACATAACAACACACGCATTCTTAAGTCTGGGATGGTACTGCCCACATGTAATCCCAGTTCTTGGGAGGCACAGGCCATGAGTTCATGAGGACTATTATGGGTTTGAATCCAGCCCGATTACATAATGAATACAAGTCAACTAGGGTTGCACAGCAAGACTCTGTCCCAAATAATGACAAAACAATATGTGTTCTCTGTCTGTCTGTCTGTCTGTCTGTCTGTCTGTCTGTCTGTCCCAGAGCAATGTTGGAGACTGTATCTCCAATGAACATCTATTACAATTTGAGCCTGAATACTTCCCATAAGCCCATGAGTCTGAATTCCAGGTCCCTATCTAGCGGTGCTGTTTTAGGTGATTATGGAACCTTGGAGGCTAGTGTATGCGGGTCTCTTAGAGAGGGCATATCTTCTTCCTTGCTGCTTTGAGCTCTGTGCTTTCTGATTGAACAAGGCCTGGGGAGCTGTCGTCACCTCACTCCACTGGAGAGATGGAGCAGCTGTTCCTTCCCATACACATCCCCACCACAACAGAGCATTTCCTCTGAATCCATGAATCAGAAGAAATCTTCCCTCTTTCTCCTTTTTGAGACAAGGTTTCATGGAGAGCAGGCTGGCCTCAGACCTACATGTAGCTGAGGATGGCTTTGAACAACTTTTCTTCCTCCTCCTCCTTTTGAGATAGTGCCTCACTCTGTAGGTCAGGCTGGCCTCAAATTCACAGAGATGTCTGCCTCTGCCTCCTGAGTGCTAGGGTTAAAGGTGGGAGCCATCACACCCAATCAGCACTGAACTTCTGGTCCTCCTGAGTGTTCGCCTATGTGCTGGGATCACATGGTGTGCCACCATGCCCTGTTTATGGGTGCTAGGGTTTGTCAATGTTTAGTAAGTATGCTATCAGCTGAACAGCATCCTCAAGTTTTGTTGTTGTTAGTAGAGTGTGTGTGTGTGAGTGTGAATGTGAGTGGTGAGGTGAGTGTGTGTGTGTGTGAGAGAGAGAATGTGAGTGGTGAGTGTGTGTGTGTGAGAGAGAGACAGACAGAGAGAGAGACAGAGAGAGAGAGAGAGAATGTGGGTGGTGAATGTGTGTGAATGTGTGTGTGTGAATGTGAGTGGTGTGTGTGTGTGAGAGAGAGAGAATGTGGGTGGTGAGTGTGTGTGAATGTGTGTGTGTGTGAATGTGAGTGTGGCATGTGTTGAATCATACAGGTGGGCCAGTGTGCCCTGCTCACATGTGTACAGAACACAGAGTATGACATCAGCCGTCCTACTCTGTTACTGGCTGGTTTACTCCCTTAAGATAGTGTCTGTCATTGAACTTGGAGCTAGGCTAGCAGCCAGCAAGCTCCAGGGATCCTATTGTGCTTCCCTCTCCAGAGGCTGGGTTACAGATGCACTCATGGGTGCTGGGGATTTGAACTCGGGTTCTCAAATGCTCTTACCTGCTGAGCTGTCGTTCCCTAACTCTCAGTCCCAAGTTTTGAGAGGAGGGACCCCACTTTTTTGAGCCATATTTTCTTCCTTGTAAAGCAAGGTCACCAAAGTGTATCAGGGAAGGAAGGCTAGCAGGGGGACAAGCAGTGACAACAGAAATCCACCAAGCGACACAGCTGGAGTCCACCGCACCCACTGCTGCTACGGTGAGTCTTCCTCACCCATGGTCTTGCTTTTCCTGGTTTCGGTAACTTTTAGTCAACAACATTACATGGAAATGTCCAGAAAGAATTTGTACACTTAAAACATTTTCCCTCCTTTATTTTTATTTTATGTATATAATGTTTTGCCTGCATGCATGTCTGTGCTCTACACACATGCAGTGTCCACAGAGGTCAGGCGAGGGTGCTAGATTCCCTGAGACAGGAGTTAGAGACACTTCTGAGCCATCTTGTGTTTGCTGGCAATCAGACTTAGGTCCGTCCTATGAAAGAGCAGCCAGTGCTCTTAGTGACTTAGCCATCTTTCCAGCCCCATAGTCTATGTTTTATGTTGCTCCTTATTCCGATCGGCATGATAGATGTCATGCTATAGATGTGCATCATCCTGTGAATCAGTGTACCCACTCTCTAAGTATCTATGTTCAAGTAACCTTCACCGTGCTTCCTACAGTTGCCATTAATTATGCACACATCTTCATGTGTGCAATTGACACATTAAGCTTTATCACAGGCATGTAACACACCAGAGCATGTGCAACATTTGGTAGTATCCAAGTATCCTCTGAATCTGACACTGTCATCTTCATACTTGCAAAAGCAGGCAACTGCATAAAAAGAGAGAGAGAGAGAGAGAGAGAGAGAGAGAGACAGAGAGACAGAGAGACAGAGAGACAGAAACCTTTCGAGATGTTTTAGTAAGTTTAATGAGTTTACCATTTTGTGTTGGGATGCAGTCCCAGCTTTCCTTGGCCAAACGCAGCTCGTGGGTTCCAGCTGGGCAGGGGTCTAGGGTCTTGGACTCTTCTCCCAAGGACAAGGTTGAGGCAATGCTGAGGTCACTATTCTTTTACGTTTGGTTCTGTCAGGTTCTGTCATTCCTTGTTAAGCAGGGGACTCAGAGACTCACCTCTCTCTGGGTGGGACAGGGCACAACAGGCAGGGCTGCACACTTTGCAGGTTATGGAGTAGGGCTCTCAGGAAAGCCAAACTCACCCGAGACAGTGTGGAACTTTGACGGCCTGCCTTCTAGCAGAATCCAGGCCAGCTATAGGCCTGGGATGTCATGGGAGGAGGGTGTATGGTGATCCCAGAGGCCACCCTCTCCAGGGGTGGGGGCACAGGCTCCTCCTTAGACTCTCCCACGCATAGCCCTGGGAGCTGGCCGCCAGTTTATGGCTCTGGTTGCACTGACTAAGTGAGAACAGGCCCTCCATTCAGTGGCTTTTTACTCATAAACAAAGTGAAGGCAGTTAACCTTTGGCCAGAGATACTGGGTCAGTGACCTTGGAGGGAGGTTAAACATTAATAAGGTATAGATAAGAGCCCCACCTGTCACCATGTGTCATTAAGGGGATGAGGTGGGGAAAAGTAGGGAAACACAGGTGAGTGCAGCGAAAGGCTACAGTGTACTTCTGCAGGGTCACAATGTTGCAGATGGAGTTTGGTGTTGTTTCTCAGAAATTTGGGGCAAGAAGGCGATGGGGAGGGTACCTATCTCTCAGGAACCCTTTAGGAACCCTCCCTTTTCTGTGTTCAGCCAGACTCAGTCCCCAGGAATTTCAACAGGGTGGAGAACATCCACTCTTGACACAAAAGGCCCTACGTTTGAGGGCGGACTCCATGGCAGGGCCTTGGATAGGCCTGGGCCTCGGCTTCTCCTGGTAAGGCCCATCTAAGATGAGAGTGGTATAATGGACGTGGCTTCCTGACAGCAGAGGAGAAAGGATGCTTCCTCTTCCTGGGTACAGGCATGGGGTTAGGGGGCCAGGGAGGTTCAGCACCACCACTGAAGGGGCAGACAGGCCTGGATCTCCAACTACAACCTCAAAGGGAAGACTATGCCATTCGTTGCCTCTGGGCCTGTTTTCAGACAGCTCTGTAGAGACTCCTCCCATCTGCCCAGTCCTTGCCTGCAACCGTCTCTGTCCCGTGAGAAAACACCCATGAGCCAACATGAATGAGAAGAGGCTCTCCTTGTGTTTCCAGGTTGAAAAAAAAAAAAAAAAATCCCAGCAGAAGACTGTGGCCATGTATTGAACCCTGTCCCAAAGCACCTCCCAGACATCAATGTCATCCTTGGCACCATCTCATAAGGTAAATGTGATGATTGCTGTTTCATCGATGAGGAAGCTGAGGTCTGAACTAGCTAATTCACTTGTTTGCTGTCGTATAGACCATAGGCAGGCGTAGAGGCCGAAACTTGAGCCCAGATATGCCCTGATTCCAGAATCTCTGGGGTCCATGGTCCCATAGCCCATTCAAATGCTTTTCTCTGGACCCCTGCTTGCAAAAAAGTTTTGTGGGGCACACCCCTCACTTGATGATGGATTTACAGTCCATGGGGGGCCCTCACATAAGAGCAAAGAAGGGAACGCTGGCAGGGAGTGAGCCCCTATCCACACTCTGCCTAAGCGTCTTGCCATGGTGCTGCCCCTGGCCTTAGAAAATGTGTCTGTTATTCTGGGTCCCCTAGCTTCCAATCAAAGCTCTTCCAGAGAAGGTGGGTGCCTTATTCGTAATTAAACTAGATTAGGGAGCTGTCCAGGAAGCAAATGAAGATAGGCAGCCTCCAGCCCAATGTCTTAGGAGCTGAGGGGTGGGGTGGCGTGGGTCCCCAGGAGGTTTCCCTACATTCTACATTACCCCACTCCATCTGTCCTACCTGCCAGGCTGGCTGGCACAGGCCATTTGCACATGGCTCCTGCCTGTAGTTTCTCCACTAGAGCCTCCACTGTATATTTGTATTTCCACTTGGGGCCCAATCTTCCTTTTGCTAGTTCTTGTCAGTGCACCCACCTGGGGCTGGGCCGTAGAGCCTATGACCTAGTGGGTGTGGGGGTTGTTAGCTGGGCAGGGCAGGAGCAGCCCAGCCTTGCTTGCTCTGATCTTCCTTCAGGATTCCCACTGCACTGTGAGAGCCAAGCCTTTGAAAAGAGAATCCAGTTCCATGGGTGGCTCCAGCTCAGAGGCTTCAGCATTGGGGCTCATGGCCTCAGCCTCATCCACTGGACCCTCGTCCTTGGGGCACACGAGGGAGTCTAGCAGGCCCCAGGGACTCGGTCCCTTGTCGGAGGGGGAACATGAGAGGGAATGGGTGTGCAAAGGGAGGGAAACAGGGTGGCCTTCGATCTGAACAGAGGAAAGGAGGGATAGTGCTCCCTTCAGGTACCCTGGTGTCTCTGGTTCACCACTGTGCAGGGCATGAAGGTCAGTCCCTCTGTCTGTGCAAAACTCCAGAGGTGGGGGGAGTGATTTCGGTCTTTGTGCCTTCTTGTCAGCCGAGGAGGTGACTCCCTGCAGAGAAAGGTCTTCTGGGAGACAGTTTCCTGCAAGTGGCTTGAGGTGTTTGGGACTGGACAGGGCATCAGGAGTGGAGTCTTTGCCAGTGTCTTCTCCACACACGCCGTAGGAAGCAGGCCAGCTGCCCAGGATGCTCTGTGCGTTACAGGTGGAAGGGTGGGTCTTCGTCACCTGCTGTGGCGAGTAGACTAGAGTTTTGGCATCAGAGGCTACCTGAGGTGCATAGGAAGGGGGTTGGACCTCAGGGACAGCCTTTGGGGCATAGGATGGTGGGGACAATGTCTGCTGAGGTGACACACTGGTGGGTCGGAGGATGGAGACATCTGATTGTGCTATGTAGGTGACCTCAGGCAGACTGTGCTGCTGTGTGGGTCCAGGTGGCTCCCTGGGTGCCGAAACCATCACTTGGGAGTACTGGATGGGTTGAGCCAGACTGCTGGGACCACTGAAGTCCAACACAGGGATCAGCACATGCTCCTGGATGAAGCGTAGCGGCTGGAAGGTCAGAACACGCTGGACATTCTGTGGGAAGACAAGAATCCACCCTTTAGGGCAAGCTCTTTTTTCTTTTCGTTTCTTCTCTTCTTTTTTATTTTTTGTGATGTTGTACATGATGCATGTGCTTCTAGGTGCTTGAGTGTGTGTGCATGCACATGCATGTAGAAGTCAGAGATTGATGCCCAGTATCTTTGGCCATTTTTCATCTTGCCTTTCAAGGCAAGGTATGATAATGAGCCCAGAGCTCACCAATTTGGTTGGTCTAACTAGCTGCCTTGGTCTGAGAGTCCCACGTCTTGCCTCTAGGGCACTGGGTTTATGGATGGGCTGCCATACCCTTCTAGCAGAGTTGGGAATCCCAACTCTGCTCCTCATGTTTACAAGGCAAGTGTTTTACCCACTAAGCCATTTCTCCAGATCCATGTTCTGTTTTCTAATATGGATAGGCAAGGCCCTCTGTGTGAGTTGTCAAGGCATTGTGGGTCAATTTGAGATGTATTTAACCCATCCCCACCCATAGAGTTCCCTCCAAATGTACCCAGCCTCTGAGGCAGCTCATGCCAAAGAGACTGATGCAGAAAGATCTTGAGTTTGAGGTCAGCCTGGGCTACATTGTATAAACATGTTTTGAAAAACTGAAGTTAGAAAGTAAATAGTGCTGTAGCACCTAAGGTCCAGGTTACATCTGATAGAGTAACTTAGGATTTCCTTGCTCCAGGTGACTGACAGCCCAGGAAGGAGATGGCCCAGATTTGGAGCTTCCTCAAGGTTGAGGCTTGCGTGCCTATGAGGGACTGAGGTGGAAAAAGACGGGGATGTGGGGAAGAGGTTAGAGGCAATGAGTAGCCAGAGCTGTGACACTATGTGAAATGTCCCCTGACCCTCCAGATGAAGAGAGTTGACCCCAGAGCCACCCTGCTCATCCTGAGGCTTTGACGGTGGCCTTGCTGCTAGAGCAGAGGCTGGCCTATAGCCTGGTGGGGTGGCTGAGGTGTTGATTCCCTAGGGACTCAGTGCTAAAACTAGGGGTCAGTAATTGAAATTAGAGATTTCACATTACAACCTGAAGCCTGGATTCTCATTATAAAAAAAAAAAAAAAAATGGGGCAGATCTGGGCTGCCCATTTAGGGGCTTTTTGTTTAGTTTGGGATTTTGTTGTTGTTGTTTTGAGACAGGATCTCTCTATGTAGCCTTGGCTGCCCTGGAACTTGCTATGTAGACCTGGCTGGCCTTAATCTCACAGAGGTCCTCTTGCCTCTGTCTCTTGCGTACCGAGATTAAAGATGTGTGCTGTCATGACTGGTTGATTTTGTTTCTTTGAGGCAGGGTTTTATGTAGCTGAGGCTAGCTTTGAACTTGATGTGTAGCCAAAGATGACTTTGGGTTCCTCCTGCCTTCACCTTCCCCGAGTGCTGGGATCACAGAGCTGAGGGTCAAACCCAGGGTCTTGTGCATGCTGGATTTGTGCTCTGCCCACTGAGCTGTGTTCCCAGCCCTTCTTACATTTGGGAGACAGGCTCTCACTCACTCCTCTCACTCACTCTGCAGATGAGGATGAGCTTGGAATTTCGATTCTCCTGCCTCCATCTTCTGAGTGTTCCACTCTGCTGGTGTTTTTAATTTATTTCTTTGTTACTGTTTTTTTTTTTTTTTTTAATTTTTTTTCTGTGTTGGTGGTGGGGGCAGTTTTGTAAGATAAAATCTCACTATGCATCTCAGGGTGGCCTGGACCTCAAGATTCTTCTGCATCAGCATCCCTACTCCCGGGGTTACATGGCTGTACCCACACACTGAACTCTGACTTTCTTGTCAAACAGTCAGGTGTTCTGCGGCCCCAAAGGGCCTCACTGCTCAGCTCTCGATGTTCCCAGGACCTGCACTCGCACCTGGCCCTGATGCTTTCAAGCCACCCAGCACCCCAGTTCAATCCCACTGCCTTCTCCACACCCTGGAACCTGCCGGACCATCTTATAAACCCATCTGCTTTGAGGCAGAACTCTGCACTACTCTGGGCCTCCCCTGTCCTCTGGGACTTGGAGGGTCTCCCCCCCAGCCTCTCCTCTCTGGTCCCAGGTGGGTGACTCACCAAGGAGTTAGGAGGTACTGGTGGCTTGGTGATGTATTTGTAGCCTAGGTAGCAGAGCAAGCCGACGAAGAAGCCCATGGAGAAGAGCACAGCACCTGAGAAGGAGTAGGCCCACGTCCGGTCTGCAGAAGAGGACAGGAAAGGGTGTGTGAGGCCTGGAGGCGTCTGAGCCCTGTGCTGAGCAAAACTGACGTGACCCTCTCAGTCAAGATGAGTTCTTCACCGCCTTCTAGGGCAAAATGCATTGCTAGGGGTGCAGCTCAGTTGGTGGTGCCCTTACCTAGCACCCAGAAAGCCCTGGACTCAATAAAGCACCACGTAAGTAGGGAGCAGACCTGAAATCTCAGCATCTGGGAAGCAGAGACAGGATCGGACATTCAAGGCAATCCCCTAGTACAGATAGAGTTCAAGGCTATTCTAGGCTATGTGAGAGATCCTGCCTTAAAAACAAAAATGAGACAGGGAAGGCCTCTTTTTAGGTCTCTTTCCTCAGCATGGCTCCAACTCACATAGCCAGGGGCCTCAGCTGGTCACTGATGTCCCAGCCCACATGGCCAGCTCATTCAGACCCCACATCTGGATACTATCTAACCACTTTCTCAAGCATCTGTATGCTAGCTAGTCAGCAGGGGGTGTAGGTTGTGGGGGTGTGGTGAGCTTGGTCAGGACACAGGGGCTTCCAAGTGTCAGATGAGTGTGGTCTAGAAGGATCTAGAACAGTGCTTCTCAA
The DNA here is from genome assembly GCA_030556225.1 of Cricetiscus sungorus. Lineage (NCBI taxonomy): Eukaryota > Metazoa > Chordata > Mammalia > Rodentia > Cricetidae > Cricetiscus > Cricetiscus sungorus. The sequence continues at coordinate 129,833,182 of JANBXA010000734.1, read as the reverse complement.
CCTGGGGGTTGCAAACGGGTTGCCAAAGATTGTCATAAAACACATTGTAAAAGATATTTACATTACGATTCATAACATTCTCAAAATTACAGTTATGAAGTAGCAATAAAAATAATCTCTTGGATGGGGGCCACCACAGCATGAGGGACTGTAATAAAGGTCGAAGCATTAGGGAGGTTGAAAACTACTGATGTGGAAATTCCAGACAGCTGTTGCTGTCCTGTTGTTAGTGACACCTGTGAAAGCCTGGGGAGCCACAGGCTGGTGGAAGCTCCAGTGACAGCTGTTTATATTATCTGGGGTCCTGGCCCCCACACTGTAGAGCTCTCAGAACCCTGACCTCCAGCCTTCTTCAGTCCAGGGCCTTGGGGGATCTGGGGCAGCCTGAAGTCATGGGCTGGACCCTGTTACTGGCACCCCTGTCACTGCTTTAGTGAGAAGAACAACGTGCATGTCTCTACACGATGGCAATGTTAGAGGAAAGCCACCACTCCGTGTACCAGGACGAGACAGGAACATGGACATTACTGGGCCAATAGCTTTCCACCCATGTGGAAGCAGGGTGAGGAAATAATGATGACAACCTGAAGATGAGGAACAGGAACAGGGACATTAGAGGTCTGTTTTGCTATCCATGAGCTGAGCATCCCTGTTGTGCAGCCCTGTTTGGTCTAGCATCTGA